>JAHPZR010017752.1:102500-113046 GCA_019787425.1 Platygyra sinensis
AATTTATGGAGACCTCGGAAAAAATCCGAGTCCCAGATGGGATTTGAACCCACGACCCTCCGTGATCTAGTCGGATGCTCTAACCACTGAGCTACTGGAGACTCTATGGGGAGCAAGGGTCAATTTGTGGGTCTCGACTGGGACCGCATCGCGCGGTTACACAGCCAAGTAATGACTGGCACACATAAACTCAGTTTAGTGAGAGGTTAGAGCATCCGACTAGATCACGGAAGATCGTGGGTTCAAATCCCATCTGGGACTCGGATTATTTCCGAGGTCTCCATAAATTCTAATTAACTAGAAAAAATTATTTGCTATATTTCTGGAAAATATAAGCAGTTAAATCATAAAATATCTCAGCAGGTTATAGTTACAAAATAGAACGAGGATTTTTCAATTTTTTTCTTATACAAAGAGAAAATCTCCGTTTTCGAAAATATCCGGATACGTGTGGAAAGAGCCTTAGTATTTTTTTTTTTAGAAACTGAAAGTGTTTACAACCAAAATCACATCCAACGTAAGTCGTAAATTATTATAAAGCTACCTTTTTGTGCATATGGGGTGATATTTTTGGCTTAATGGAGAAATTCTTCAAAATAAGTATTTTCAATATTTTGACCGGTCAAAAACGAGACATGACCGAGCTAAAATTGGTTTGGCCGGTCAACACGATCGGCCACCGTTCAAAAATTATTTTGAGCCCTGAGGAGGTTAAAAGAAACTGTAAGAAAACAGTTAGGAGCCGCTGAAATGGTTTAAGTTGACTAACAATCTGCAAACCTCCTCTGCACCGTTTAAATCTGTTAGTTTACCAAAATATTGAAGGCACATTTAGCTGTCGGTTTAGGGTGTTTAGCTCAGTTTTCAAAACTATTTTCCGTCCACACAAAAACACCAAGCCCATGTTCATATATTCCTTTTGTTTGAAAAGCGTTTTCGAAAAGCCCAGTTTTCGTGACGGATTAGTGTGGACGGTAGGCCTAACCATAGAAATTAATAAAGCTGCGCTTCACATTTCACCGACGTTTCCGGCTTGGACGGGACGTTAGTGTGTTAATGTCACTCTTTGCCAGCGATAAATAAAGATGATTAAAAATGTGCAGTTACATTTTGTGATCTGATTATGGTTATGGCATTGAAAGAAATAGTCTCCTGGGCAAATTAAGGGCGGCTACCTGAGTTAGAGGATAGATTCACCGTTTCATGATAGCCCACCAATGTGATTGTTTTATAGACCAATCAGATGGGAACAGATAACTCCTGCGTCTGGTCCAGAGTAAAAGAATAAGGCGAAATAAGAAATTCGATGTTCAATACTGAATTTGGAAATTCATGTGTTAATAGCTCATCAGTCATTCCGGTAGCCTTTATACAACCCTATGACTACAAAAGGATATAATTTTGTTTTGACAAAACTGTAGATTGTAGTTATTGAAACATACATTAATACGAAAGTAAAATATAGTAAATCCTAGAAAAAGCAATATGCGAAAGGATGCTACTGAGAAATCCCACCGATACCGTCACGTTTTCGCAACTGACCGAGAAAGCACCCCTCCGATACTTTTTCAAAATAACTAACATGTGCCGAGTAGTGAAGCCCTTCCTTTAACATTTTTTTTTCAAAGCGAGCATACGAAAGATTAGAATGTTTTCAGTCCGCTATTTTTCCGTGAGATCGCGATGCGATCGTGTTCGAACGGACGCCATCTTGGTCTCTTTATGCGAGCGAAACTGGGGGAGAGTACGAAATGCCAGAGAGTTGGTGTGGTGGATGGCACGGCAAAGGAAAAGATAGGGAGACCGTGGGCGCAATCCATTGAACCAAAATTTCCGGGCTGAGGTTCGAAAATTTCTTGGTGTCGAATGGATCGCGACAGGTCCGAAACGGTCTCGTTCCATTCCACTCGCAAAACGAGTTTCGCGCTAATTTAAAATGAAGGATGTTGATCACTGTTGCTCGTATCAAAGCTAGATGGCGATTTCGACGGTGATATTAATGATATTGTGTGAGCTGCTTCATTCATAGAGATTTAACCAGTGTAACGGGTTATTTTGAGTAGACCGTTCCAGCCGTTCCCAGGTATTTGCCATATGACTTCAACACCACATTCGAATCGAAATCCCAAGTTCTCTCGGGAAATAGTCGTCTTTAAGAGCCGTCAACAGCCAAAACATACACTTTGCTTATGAAGCAGCTACAGACCTGTGGTAACTCTACATGTATGCACGAGTAACACCGATAGATCGGCTGTTAACAATCCATAAAAGTGCAGTGATGAGTATTTTCCTCCATTTTGTACAAGGAAGATACCGAGCAGCGAGGTCCTGGGATTGAGAACGGGTCGGAATGGTCAAATGGAACGGTCCATTTCGATCGGACCGGTCCAACCGAGAAAAGAGGTCCACCTCGAAAGGTGGACCGCTTTTTTCGAAACTTTTCCGGTTGGACCGAACCGATCCATTCAGTTCTAGACTGAAATTTCCGGAAATTTTGGTTGAATGGATGGCGCCCCGTAATAACAGTTTAACTCTGTCTCGTGTTCAAGGGAAAAAGAGAAGCCTTACACTTCAAGATCAAACTCGTTTAATTTGAGTTGATCTTCTCGATGATGCTGCGTAGCCGTGCAATTACGGTCTAATTTAGATCGAACATTCCAGACGTTTTTCGTCGAAAGCTATTGCAAATCATCTCGACATCAAAATAATCACTAATTTATATATTATTCCCAAATTGCTCGCTTAGAACAGAAACACATTGAAGAGGAGAGAAAGCTTAAACGTTTGATGGATAAACAGATGCGAGAACAAAGAGAGAAAACAGAAGCCGCAGTGTCTGCAGCGAGAGAAAGGTCGGCAGCAGAAAAGGACAGATATTTACAACAGCAAAGAGAACTACAAGCTCAAATAGAGACAGCGAGACGAAAACAACAAGAACAATAAGCAACTAGTAAAGTGGTACTATGACGAAAATCGCATCTTTCCTATATAAGCCATTTTAAAACATAAACAAGTAATCTGTGTGAGAAGAAAAATGTCGTTTATCTTTTTCAAATATCTCTTTTCGTTTCAGAGATATTCAAGTTTTTAAAATATGCAAATTAGCCAAGTGATGACGTAAACAAATTACAAGTCGTGAAAAAACGGTGTCATGAAGATCATGAACAACATTTGCGCTGGCCAACATTGAGAACAGCTGATGAACCTTTCAAGAACAGTTAAAGTTGTAATATCTCTTTACAAACCACGGTGCCTTTGTATCAAAACGGACACCCAGGTAAACAGTCTGTCTTTAAAATTACATTCTTCACAGTTTTTGTCGCAAAGTGTAAAAGTGGTACTATGATCAAATTTTCACCCTTTGGTATTTTAGGTGTATCACATATAATTCCATGAAAGAACCAAAACGCTGTTTACCGATGTAATTTGTTCTTTCACGACTTGTAATTTGTTTGATAATGTAGAAATTGCGCTGCAAATTGGCCAAGATAGCTCTATTAATGTACTTGAAATAATATTGGGTTGAGTGTATGACGTCATCAGTCATATCATTTGCATAGTTTACACATTTTTCAAACTTAAATATCTCCGGAACTAATGCAGATATTTGCAAACGGTAAACAGAGTTTTGATTCTTTCATAGAATTCTATGTGATACACCTAAAATATCAAGGGGTAAAAATATGATCATAGTACCACTTTAACACTCCGCGACAAAAACTGAGAAGAATGTAATGTTAAAGACAAACTGTTTAATTGGGTGTCCGTTTTGATACAAAGGCACCGTGGTTTGTAAAGATATTAAAACTTTAAATGTTCTTGAAAGGTTCATCAGGTGTTCTCGATGTACATGTTGGCCTGCGCAAAAGTTGTTCATGATCTTCATGATACCGCTTTTTCACGACTTGTAATGTGTTTAATAATGTAGAAATTGTCAACTGATATCATGAAAGGAAAAGAGCAAGCTTTCAAATGAATTTCAATTATTCTTTATCACTCAGCAACATAACTAAAGAGGTCAACCAAACAATGAGTGTGTTAAAAACAGGACAACTCGGATTAATATTAATCGGATTAATATTAATCTTAATGATTATTATAATCCTGTAATAGATTATTATAATCCTGTAATAGATTATTACAATCCAGTAATAGATTATTATAATCTATTACTGAGGTTATTATAATCCAGTAATAGATTAAGGCACGGCAAAAAATTGGAAGGATTAGATTATTATTAATAATATCATTCTTATCTCTATTATAATCCAGATAAAATTCCCGTGAAAGTTCGGATGTAACAGATCTATATGACAGACAAGGGACTGACGGGACATAACACAGATCACATCAGTCACATGACGATCACTTGCATATGCTAGAGCTGGTAGATACCACGATATTGACCCTAGAAAAAAATGAAAAGGAGCAAGGGCCTCTAGGTCAGCAAATCCGTGCCGTGGGCATGTGCTTTTACAAAAGAGGGGACCTTAAGAAAGGGAATAACTACCAGCTGCGTAGGAATAGCGACAATCCCAAAGACACGCTGTTTCGAGGTTCGTAGCCAGTATATCGCGATAGCAACTATGCATCTGAATTTCTCACGAGATGCCCTAAGTAAAATTTATAAATGTATACGTTATGCTTAGATCCAAGTTTAACGGTCCACGAATGCATAAGATAGTGATAAGGTCGCCTAAGATCTAAATAATGTAATTCTTTGGAAGCTTTGGACGAAGATTAATCAAAGGTAAAAATAATGTTAATGCTACATAGGATTAATATTTGTCAGATTAATATTAATATTAATCAATTAGGATTAATATTAATCCTAATTGATTAAGGCACGACTAAAACCTCGGTAATAGATTATAATAATCTATTACTGGATTATAATAATCTATTACAGGGTTATAATAATCTATTACAGCATTATGATAATCTATTACTGGATTATAATAATCATTAAGATTAATATTAATCCGATTAATATTAATCCGAGTTGTCCTGATTTTACCGTTTCAAACATCTGAACTTTCTTAACCATGTTGACACGTGTGAAGCACTGACATTAGTTGTGAAGTGTCCAGGGGCCCGTTTCTCCAATGTCCCGGAGACTTTTCGGGCCCATGAAGCCATAAACGGAGAAATGTTTACGTCTGATCTTCTTGTGCGAAGAGAACCTCCAGTCGTATTAAGAATGTGTGAATAAAACAGCTCTGATCATAAGGTTTGAGATTTTGCAACGGCTTTCTGGGTGCGAATAGTTTCCGGGCCTTTCGAGAAACGGGCCCCAGACCTTTTCTCTCAATCCCGTAGTCCCGAGGGTAATGTTACTCCTAGAGGCGTAGTTAATAAATGGGTATGGTTATGAAACCCGACAAACTTCTTTGTTGTAGGTTTTTGTTCGCTTTTTTGGCCCTGACCGTGCACAAAACACAATAGTTGTTTACTCCGCACTGAGGATCTAACCAATAGAAACGTGTTGGTTACGTAACTCATGCATAGTGTATGAGCGCAAAACAAAAGATTTTGCACGGTCATGGACCTTCCAACCTAAATCTTGGCATCTTTGTTTGCTCCTTTGATGTTTGCCGGGCTTCATAACCATTCTTCTTTACTAACCATGCTCAAGGTAAAAGATTCTTTTTCAGCCCAGGACCAGATTCCCTTACAGAAAACCCAATACTGACTACTAGAGCAAAGATATTTGTTTACAGACATTGTTTTTGTTATTTAAATGTTGAAAATGTTGAACAAAAGAACTCTTTTTTTCTCCAGCGAATAGTTCTCTGGTTGGCATATTAATAATAATAGGTGACGTCACTGATATCTTTGCTATGTCTCTCTCCACTAAAACGATGACGTGATTTATTTGATTTAAGGTGGCTCCCTATAGTTTTTTGACCGCGCGCGAGCTGATTTCAAAAGTCTCGCGATGGCGCGAGCTTTCATACTCTACGCAAAAATCGCGCGCGGAATCACGCAGTAAAATGCCGACAAACATGGCGTCCAAATTTTTAAAATTTGTTTACCGAAAATGTTGCGTGGATCGGCTCCGGTTTCAAAACATTTATCGACTGAATAGGAGACCCTACCTTTCCCTGCTTAATTTAAAAGAGAAATGTACGAGGTATGCAGGAGTTCCAACCAGTGAAGCTGATTTGTTCGATCGCCACGATCATCGAGCGGGGCAAAGCAAGGTAGTATATTACCACACATATTTGCAGTCCGTGGCGTTCTTTGTGGAGCTCACACAAAAGCCAAGATACGAGTCAGGATGTGACACCCCTACAAGTTTAGTCGTCTGCCGAGGCGCGAAGCACGAACTGACGCTTCGAAAATAGAAAATAACCAAACACAGCAAACAACAATCGAATTTTAGCAGCCGCCACTGCTCATTTAAAAGATTCTACATCCGATCCATAGGGTAACAATTCCTTGTTCTAAACCTTCATCTCCCGAAACGTGTCACAATATTGACAAAAGGAGCTTTAAGATGAGATTAACGAGATTAACACGATTCTTCTCGCTCTCATACACGCCGTTTTGATACGCATGCGCGCGTGGTCGTCTCGAAATTGTATGACGTCACAAACAAGCAAACGAAAAAACACGCGCTCATTTTTCGGTGAAATTTTGTGAAAGTTTGTATACTTCATGATATAGATGCCTACTTCACAATATATTTTTTTGCCAAAATTTTATCTAAGGATTTCTTTTTTATAAGCAAAAATATGAAATTGTACGATTTTTAAGAATTCTATAGATAAATTTTTCATTTTTTCAAATTAAAATATTGTCCAAAATCGTTTTCACAAGACTGACGAGTTTCAAGATATTTTACCGAGGCTAACTCAAGAAAAGGAAGCAAATAGATGGAAAATAGCAAAAAAATGGTTATCTTTACGACTGTTTGTTGCCATGGCAACAGTCTGCAATATACTCATATGAACGAAAAAGAAATCCTGGGTGTGTGGCTCATCTTCACTGTGAATGCCAGGAGCTTAAACCCAAAGTTGAAATAAATAGTTCATTTTTAGTTCTTCATCCTTCTTCAGGTGTAGATACTGTTAAAACTATAGGGAGCCACCTTGAGTTGCCTCAATCATTCAGTCATTTTTCATGTTTTGTATTCACGCTCGCACCATTTTTTTTTCCTGTTTTGCCTGTATTGTGTGTTGATGCTTGACAAATGTCAATGTGTGTCAGGCGGGAGATGAAGAATATTATATATATGAGTGTTCAGAGCGGAAAAAAAACATACTGCGCAGCTAGTAGCTATACTTGCGGGCTCAGGTTATAATGCAGGCTGCAATGGTCTGCAATGGTTGGAAACAGCAGCCCACTCTAATAAGGAACGCCAGGATGAAATCGTTTTCGAAATTTCACTGTTAAGAAAACAATTCTCCCCTGCTTGCTGAGAGGCTCTTTATGCAAAACGTAAAGAGTGCGTGGTTTTGGGATAAAAATCTCTCTTCGCTCGGAAAATTTCTTGTGTACCGCGGGAAAACAAAGGGTTTGGAAACCGTCTTCAGGTTAATTTTGTACGAAAAAAATATTGATTCCCCATGAAAACAATACACCAGCTTTCCATTAGTGAGGTTAAAATGTTGCTGCTTATCGGGAATATTTAGAAAGCATACAAAGTTCGCAGTTAGCTTTTTCGTTTAGACGATCAACGAAAATCCCTTCATCATTTCAAACTTGGAGCACAGGTCACCCAAGCATAACATAAGAGTTTGTATGGAGAACTGTAATTGACTGAATTTAAAGAGTTTGTATGGAAATTACGAGATGACATTTAGGTCGTTCAATGTAATGCTATTTACTGACTAAAGACTCTTGAACATTCAAGGTTGTCATTTTGTGTCATCCTGGAGAGTTTAAACGAGATTTGAGCGAATTTTGATATATTTGCCCTAAGGTTGGAAACTTCGGTCAGTACTTTGTCTTTGGTGCGTTTTCCACGATTTTCAGGCGCCAAATTTAATGTCTGAATTGGACTTAAATCATAATGTGTCGTTTGCTTTGTCAAAACCTAAAATAGATTGATACAGCCCATATACCAAATACATCAGTGGTGTTAACACCTCCATGATTGTCTTTGACAACAAGGTTTGGTCTGATCTTGGTGGAAGTGTTACAATTTGCTATAGATGGATGTGCACTTCTGTGTCCAAAATCGTCATTTATACATGCCAGTTGTGAAATCACTCCCAGATGTATAGGCTTTCAAAACACGGTATGTGATTGCTTAATTACAAACGAACCACGTAAGGTCGCTGTTTATAGCACACGTTGATATTTTAATCACTTTTAAGCCATAGTTAAGGGTTTATATGCCAGAGCATTTGGCTACCAGTGTCCAAGATGTCCAAAGCGTATTAGCCTTTAAGGGGAAGTTGTCCCTTTTTTCTAACTGTAGAGAAACCCAGGTGAATGGGGGCTCTAAAAGGACCAAGATATTAAAACTGTAGTATAAATCAAGTGGCTGTAAGATCCACTGTGCAATTCACTCTGCAGGAATGTTTTTTTCCCTTCACTTCCCGTCTTTGCACATTTTCAGTTTCTTTAGACTCACCCTCCCTGGCATGAATTTTCCCCCCACTCCTTCCCATCACTTTTCTAATGGTCCGTCCCTTAGTTTCGTCTCCTGACGGAACTCTTGAATCTAGGGTCTTCAAAGTCTTAAAGGCGCGTTTTCCTAATTCCCGCTTAGAAAAATCAGTAAATGCCATGTCCCAGGCGGTGTAGTTGTATTCTTGAATCTTGTCCCGCCGTTTTCTTTCAAAAGCCTGAATCCCGGCATATAAGCCTGCGATAGAGTGAAAGCAAGAGACCATGATGGAACTCTCACATAAAAAGGAGGAGTGCACTTCGCAACCTCGTTCCCAGGGTCTCTCATCTGACCGTCCACTACATCCCTCCTTGCTCGCTCCGGGGGCGGTAAGATGAATAACCTGGGAACGAGGTTGTGCTGGTCGTAACTTTTAAGAGTTAAACTTGAAAATAGACCACGAGTAGTCCCTCTTTCGCTTAGTCCGTTTAGCGAGACGCGAAAGAAAGCCGCGAGAAAATAAAAAAAAAGGGCCACGCGAGTTTCCGGGGTTCGAGAAGCACGCGAATAGAGGGTCTTAGCTCAAGAGTTTCACGGACGAGTGAGTTTTCGGTTTGAATTTCCAATCTAATTAACCGCATCCAATAGAATTGCTTATCTTGACGGCTTGTCATTGTCATCTGTCGTCAATCACCTCGGGAGATGTCTAGATGAATTAATTGGCTCAAATGTCGGGTACAGATCACGAATGATGTCTTCCTCGAGTGATAGCAAAACTAACAAAAAAGCTGTGAAGGTCGTGAAAGGTAGACCGACGAACGATATATATATTTTTCATTTTTGCTAAAGGGGGACCTACTCGTAGACCGCAAAATGTCCATAGTGAGAGCCTTTGTTGTATCTCATGTTTCGGTCATTGACCTGAAAAAATGAGAGGAAATATTGTGTTGTTTTAGAATTGGTATCTCTTAGGGATTGGCCGTGAAGCCCGTCATACAAATGTTAATAAATAAAGTTTGGTCCCTGGCAGCAAAATGATAACTTACATGCTGGATAACGTGTTTCGTGTTGTGCAAGACACAAGAACAACAACAACAAAAAAATAGAAGAGAAGAGAAGCATTTTTAATCTCCAAAGGTAAGACCCTTGAACCCTTTGGATTAAACAGGCGTGACGAAATTTGATCTATTTATTTTTTGTTTTTCTATATAAATCCGTTTTGGTACAAGTTCAAAATTTTCTCTATTTTTGTCAACCTATCATTTCACGTATATTTCCTTTAGTATCATTTAAATTTTGTAACCGTTTTATCCATATTTACCTAGCCTTCGTGTAGCCCCTGAGGAAGGTTACTCTTGGCTAACCGAAATATTGGGCATTAACTTTAACATTTTTAGCCGTTCGGTCAGCCTTTCAATTGGTTTCATAACCAAAAAAATAGCCAGTCACAGCGATATTGGATGCCACAAGTTATCAATTACAAATAGTAGCCTATCACAAATAGGCTACTATTCTGAACTGTTTGATTTTGACTGAAATTGATGAGAAATCTTGTTTGTTTCGATTGTTGGAAAAAAAAAGCGCTGCACCGAGAGGACCTGGAAAGGAGGAAGGGTTAAGGTATCACGTGACTTGCAATAGCCCAAAGATTGATATGATTACTTTGCAATGCTGTGGCTTTCAATTTGGCTGCAAAGTGCGCTGAAATCGGTAAGTATAAGCTAGAGTTGGCTTTTATTCGCCGTTTTTGAATGGCAGTAGATCTAAGAAGTTAGAGGTTTGAGAATTATTGGCAAAAGTTTACTTGCTTCACTTCGGATTGTTGCGAGATCGACGTCGATTGTCAGTAACTTAAACTCATGGCTGCGCTGATCTGTGATCGTTTTTGTCGATCGATCAAATTAATTTACCTATGGCTGATTAAAAGATATCAGTGATATCAAGCCTGGATTTGTAGCATATATTAGTTCGAAGTCGAGCCTTTAT
>JAHPZR010017753.1:5000-18440 GCA_019787425.1 Platygyra sinensis
GCAAACACAAACAATTAAACTAACACATTCGCTATGAATGAGTTGATCCGTGACTTGAAGCCAACGCTCCTAGCTACATTATTTTCCTTCTTTGGCTTTGACTGCATTTATGTTCCATTTCCTCAGAAACAAAACAACATTGTTTTCAGTTCATGGGTGAACTATTTACATAGTGCAGGTAATATCCAGTCAGAGTAAAGTTCTTGTACATGCGACGGCAAAATCTCCGCCAAAATTCGGTGCATCCCAACAAAATGTGGCACTTGCAACATTTCAATTGGTGACTTCTACGAAAATGAGGAATTACGATTGAAACTCTCGTTTCTTGTTATCATATAACACAACTTGAAGAAAACTACGAAATGAACAGTGATAGTGACGCTTGTAATTCACAAGGTAAATATGCTCAACAAAAGTAACTTGTTGACTTAATCCCGACATAGTAAATCGAACCCAATCGAACTAAATATTAATTGAGCTAAATCGAACTCAATTTATGGATTGATATGAATGTTGTGCCGCGCAGCACTGTGAACACAAATAGTGGAACAGAGAATTAACTCTGAAGTGTAAATTTAAGTGCTAACTCAACCCATGAATAGCCCACTGTTAAATTACCTTTTTTCTCAAAATCCACTCGTATGACCCCACCTCAAAATTTCAGGAATGCGAAATTGGCTCTGATTTAACATTCATGCAAAGTAAAGCAAATATCTGTAAGACAACTTTTCAAAAGATAAGAAAATGTGGAATAACAAAAAGCGGGTTTCGACAAAACACTGACCCCCGGTCAACTGACCCCCTTACTGACCCCCTACTGACCCCCTACTGACCCCCTATAAAATCAATGGGAAAATAAAAATTAAAAAAGCCCAGAACTATCAATGGAACCCGGTTCAAGTTCATCAATAAATTTTGCTTACCTGAAACTTCCAAGATGGCGGTCGCGTTGCAGATTTCCGACTCCCTTCTCATTTGACTGAAGGAGATGCCACGGAAAATCGAGCACAGAATAAGTTGGAATATCAGCAAGCATGGTATTTGTACCCGCTAGAAAATTAAGCAATAAAAATAGCAAGGAAATTCTGGAAACAGTTAACACGCACGCAACTAACCGCGAGCGACACGCACATGATTACATCAACCGGAAGTTTATTATGGCATTGTAGTCCCAGGTCCCTCGCCTTCTCCATGCACAAACTACGTTGGATAGGTCGTTGGATATTGCTTTAGTCACGGACAGTAGGATTAGTTGGAGTTACACGTACCTTGAGAATCCGTGGTCTTTTTGATGACTTCATACACCAAGGAGAAAGTAATCCACCGGGCTTATCCAAAACAGCTGCTACAGTTCTTTTAAAAATGCGAAAACTAGTCGAGAGTCCTGGAACTACCTTATGAAATTCGTCTTCCGGTTGGGGTTTACGTGCGCGTGAGTGCGCGTTCGTGGCACGAGCAGTCCATCGCGATTCGAGACTGTTCATTTGTCAGCGTTTCTCTTTGCTTCATTTCCCAATGCGTACAAAAGCAATATTTGATGATGTTCAATCTTATTCTGTGCTCAGTTTGCCGTCAACAAAACGTCCACTAAACAGTAAAAGGAGAACAAGAGTCGGAAATTTGCAGCGCGTCCTCCATCTTGAAAGTTTCAGGTAAGCTAAATTTATTGATGAACTTGAATCGGATCCCATTGATAGTTCTGGGTTTTTTTAATTTTCATTTTCCCATTGATTTTATAGGGGGTCAGTAGGGGGGTCAGTAGGGGGGTCAGTAGGGGGGGTCAGTTGACCGGGGGTCAGTGTTTTGTCGAAACCCACAAAAAGCTCAAAATTTGTCTGACAGATTTATTTTTAATTTTGGCTTTACACGCGATTCACCCCTACAAATCAACAGTGAAAATTTCATGGATTGTACGGCAGGTTTTCGAGCAATCCTCGATCAAAGACTTACAAGAATAAATTACAGGCAACTCTCTTTAAGACGGACACCATCGGGACCGGCCTCAGCTGTCCGTCTTAGAGAGATGTCCGGCTTAAAGAGAGTCGACGTAACATGACCTCAGGAAGTTTAAGATTATAATGCTGAACCATGCGCGCAGTGAATACGAGTCTGTTTAAAGTTTGTTTTAAGTTATTTTACGTGAACGAAACCTACAGACTGGAACAAAAACGTATTTAGAAAATTGAATCTGTTGCCGTATTACAATCACACGGGTTAACTAGAGTCCAAACAGTAAACAGTACATTCTGCAAACGGGAACATAACCATCTTAGGACTCAGGGTTAACTTTTGCTACGCCGTCTTAAAAGATATCATTTTTTTCTATAAAAAAAAAAAAACAATTGGTGAAAGCAAGTTAAGTTAATAGCTTCTAATAGTCATGGCTTTGGTGGGCATATACTTAAGAAGGAAAGAAATCTGGGATCGTGTATTGTTTCAGGTGCAATAGTTTAAAATCCTCAAAGCGCTGACTAACGCTGCTTAATTTTGAAACGAGGATTTCGTCTTGCAGCGTTGTGGAAGCAAGAAAATAACTGTTTGAGATTGCAATACAATTCGGTTGTCACCTCCGGGTTATTTTTTGAATGGAAGAAAATGATGATGACTGATGTAATATTAACTTGTACTGTATGTATTCCACCGACAAGATAAGAGCTGTCAATTAAACGTCTGGTGTTAAAAAGAGTCTCTTACTTGGTAATTTAAGAATTTTTCTTCCCTAAATCGTAATTTGCGGTCACATTCAGCACCTCACGAGTGTCCGTTGACCGCTTCAAAGTGTCCGTTGTCCGTTGTCTGTCCGTCTTATAAAGAGTTTGGTTATAGTAAAATGACTGAGAAACGGCCGGGACCAGCACCAGGTGTCCATCTTATGGAGGTGTCCGTCTTATAGAGGTGTCCGTTAAGAGAGAGTTGACTGTATAGCTCTTTTATTGGTTGTTTATGGACGTTTTCAACCATATTTTATTTGCCCCATAAGCTTAAACATGTTTCAAAGCAGTTCGAAACTATCGCTTCGTATACCGAAGTGATTTAACGCCTTTCAAGTCCTGATTTTGTTTACGTTTTTTAGGGTTACTTGCCTCATTTTTGCACGCGCGACTAATACTGAAGTCTGCCAGCCAATCGTAGCGCGCGTTACTGAGTCTCAGAAAACTGTAATAAGCTACCTATTTACACCATGTTTCGGACCTGCCTTAGTTCACTTGTTCAGAATGATATTAATGGTATTTTGAATGGCTTTATCGATAATGATGAAAGTAGTAGCTTCTTGTAAAAGTAATATACCTAATTCAAGACTAGAGTGCAAAAACCATACCTAGTTTGTGACCAAAATGACTAATATCTATGAGGCTTGACATAAGCTGAGCCGATATAAACGGTACCCCTCCCCTAGGGCAGAGTGACAAGAAAATACATTTGGAAGTGTGTTGACTGTAACTTCTCGTTTACAATACGTTCTATTTATCTCTTTTACAATACGTTCAATACTACACCTCGCCAAAAAGGAAAACTCCAGGCTCTGGGAGCTGAGCGGATCAGTGTGGCGCAAAGCGGCGCATTAACACAAATTCCCCTCATCCGGGACTTCTCATAAGATATTATCAACATCCCAGCCTTTCTCAGAATTTGAATGTTTGTGTTTTTCCGGAAACGAAACACTATTTCCTTGTGAGAAATAGCTTCTTGTTCTGTCTTCAAACATAACATTAGCTCATAAAACGAACAACAAGCATCTCTTACAGAACAAGATATGACAATTATCCATGAGGTTTCTTCAGTGTTTCTATTGTACGACCCGAGTACACAACGGTCCAATGGTGTGTGATATTTTTTTAGCGTGTGTCGATAAACAAGCGTGAACCAATCATAGAACGCATTTCGAACCTCCACTATGACGAGTGACGATGGCAATTCCATCAACGACCAAATGTTTTTGACGAACGACGCCAATCTTCAATACAAAGAGCTTTCACTTCCTAACATTCGTGAGTGATTTCTTACAGATGTAAAATTCCTACCGACTCTAGCACCTTGGGCTCAACTCACACACCTTCAGACAAATTTAGAATGATTTGCCGGTAATCGGATACCCATGTTATGCACAAAGAACTCTGGGATCGCCAGGGGGCAAACATTGCTAGTCGCTAGAAGGAAATGTATGGCGAAAAGGGATTTTGGAGAGAGATCAACACTTTTTCGCCGTAGTTTTATCGCAAATGGACTTGGGGAATGTTGATATGCGGAATATGTAAGTAGTTGTCTAAATAACCGTGAAATATGTGATAAAATCTACCGACAAACTTCTTTGCGTGCGTGAGGTTTATTGGGAAATTTACATCGTGTAATGGTCTAAAATATCACAAGATTAGGTACAAATCGAGAGGAAATAACCTAATAGAGCTTTTTCAGTTGTGTACAGGCTCCTTGTGGTGTATTTTTAAGTTAGGTGACATATAATATTGGAATTACGCCCGGTGAACGATTGTGCTGTGTAGGGTAAAATCCTTGAGCCCCAAAAGTAAACATTGCAGGTTACGCAGGATTCTAGTCATATCGTGCACGTGATTTTCTGAAGGAATTTTTCGATATTCACAGCCTAGTTGGCACATGATTTGTACTCTATAGATTAGGTGTAAAATAAGTTCCTCTTATCCATCTTGTTCAAACCCCCTGACGAAGTCTGTGTGCATCAGACGAAACCGGTCAGAGAAAATAAAACAAGTTGATAATCTGTTGCTGTGTGCTCACTAGTACTTATTTTTTTTAAAAAATTGCATTGCTTCTTTGTTGTGATCGATGAACATGAATCAGTGATCATAATCGGTTTAGAAGTAAACCACTTTTTCTGTGACGCCGAGAAGGTGCAAATCGGTCACTGGCTTATAAGAGCAGCGATGCACAATAGTGCCCGTGATCTTGCTTTTCTTAACATGTTCCTTCGCAGAGTTCGAAGAGTAGCGGCTGAATTTAAACCTTCGGATTTTTTTCAATGAAGGCAGAACTTAACCTATAGATTTCTTCATGTTTCTCATCGCTCATTTCATCCCTCCAAAGAGCAATAGCGCGGTAAAAACGGTTTCCGTCTCCTCTGACAACAACTTCGCTCCTTTGAGGAGGTACATTTCCAGAAGCCATAATTTGTTTATTAAAGAAGTAACTAATAAGAAAACAGGCCGTACACACGTAAACTGAAACTGAAAAGGCTTTATTGGGTTATTTCCTCTCGATTTATACCTAATGTTGTGATATTTTAGACCATTACACGATGTAAATTTCGAAATAAACATTTAATACCATACGCAAGCAAAGAAATTTATCGGTAGATTTCATCACATATTTCACGGTTATTCAAACAACTACTCACATATTCCGCATATCAACATTCCCCAAGTCCATTTGCGATAAAACTACGGCGAAAAAGTCTAGGGGTTCACACTAGACCACTAAGTCTGCCTTAGTAATGACCTAAGTTGACTTAGTGAAAATTACAGGTATGAACCACTAAGTCAAAGTGCGTGATTTTTGGCTTAGATGGTTGTTATCGCCGGCATCATCAAAGGCACGAAGTCTTCCTTAAGCCTTTGTCAAACATGACTTAAGGCTTGCTTAACGAAACTTTATCCCTAAAAGTTGTCCAAAGATGACATGATTTAAGGCACGGGTCAGATCCTTTCAGTGCTTAGCGCGAAAACCTGCAAGAATGTACCGCCGCAATGAAGACGATTTTCCATACGGCTTTCCTCCGTTTACAACGTAAGTTGGGCTGGTGTTTTTATTTCCAAAAATAAGCTATCTGCGTGTAAATTCATTCTATTTCTCTATACCGTTTTCCATAGATCGGAAGCACGTTTGCCACATGCTTATGCTTCGTCTTCGAGTGCTGGATCCATGGCGGCCACACAATTTAACCAATCTCCTGCGCCGTTTATGGGACCATTTTATTACTCTCACATGTTAGCCTCCTCAAATGGTTCAAGTCCTGCCGCAGAAACACCCGGCCGAACAAGAGTAGATTGGGCTAAGGAAGAAACTATAATCCTCCTTGACACGTGGAGCTGTTAGAGAAGGGCTTCAATAGCCATTTCATTTCAAAGGATAAGCGCTATCCCCCACAAGCATCGGTCGTGAGAGCGTCCCGTGAATTACTCTTGTTGGCGCTGTTAGAATCTCCTCATTTTCTGCAAGGTCAAAAATCCCGCTTAGCCTTAAAACTCTCGCATCATGAATGCTGCCAGGGAAACCGACCGCTATATGCTGAAAAAGTAACTGGGCATTGACTATTCCTTGCAAGTTGACACTGTAGTACTGTTTCCTGTTAAAGTAGTCTTCCTTGTTCTCCGGTGGCGCATTAATTTCTATATGGGATCCGTCAATTGCACCAATAACTTGTGGAAACTTGTATTCTGCTTCAAAGTTATCAATTGCATCTTGAACTTCATCGACAGTATAAGGAAATCGAATAAAAATGTCCTTTTTACGGCGGAGAGCTTCTTCGAATTCTTGGCATATAATCTTCGCCGTAGATTTCCCAAGACCAAATTGTAATCCACACGACCGATAACTGTTTCCAGTGGAGAGTCTCCAAAGACCTACAGCAATGCGTTTTTCCAGTGATACGGGCTTTCGCATTCTTGTTTCCTGTTTCATAAGATCATCTCGAAGAAGTCGGCACAGCTCTTCAAATGTGTCGCGTTCCATTCGAAAATGTAGTTTCCACAAAACATCCAGTTGGTGAGTTGTAAGTAGGGCATTAAACCAGTTCTGTGGTCTTGGCCAAACCCAAGCTCTTCTCCGTGCGTTTCTTAAGTTCCTCTGCCTTTGCCGTATTCTCAAAAGGACTGCGGTAAGAAACAGAAGGCTTTCACCCTCTTGTACAAAACTTTCCATGAGCCTTTCGCGTAGAAACATGAGATTCCGCATAGTTATTTGACTAACTAACAATTGCAAATGTAATAAACAGACAGCAGCTGCCAAAACAGTGATTTTTCGACTTCTCGGTCTCATTTTAAAGGGAAATGCGTCCCTGCTATGATCCCGGGAACGTGATCGCGTTCTTTTCGTGAGTTGCCCTTAGGGAATTACTGCTCAACCAAAACACGTAGACTTGATGACAGGTTTGCGAGCAAAGCGTTCTTTCTCAAATACCGGTTTGAACGCTTAAGTCAACTTAGGCTGACTTAAGTCAACCTGATCCAAGTCAACTTAAGGAAGACTTAGTGCCTAGTGTGAACTCAACTAGTAGTGTTGATCTCCTTCCAAAATCCCTTTTTTTGGACGTGGAACAGCTTTTCGCCATACATTTCCTTCTAGCCACAAGCAATGTTTGCCCCCTGGCGATCCCAGAGTTCTTTGCGCATAGCATTGTATCCGATTACTGGCAAATCATTCATTGGACACCTGTAATTGGACATCTACGTGATCTTGCGCCGATTACGTGACAAATAGGTGCGTGGAGAAGTAATCACGATCGAGAGTTTTGTTTTAGATGTGGCCGTGATAAATTTGTCTGAAGGTGTGTGAGTTGAGCCCAAGGTGCTAGAGTCGGCAGGAATTTTACATCTGTAAGAAATCCCTCACGAATGTTAGAAAGTGAAAGCTCTTTGTATTGAAGATTGTCGTCGTTCTTCAAAACATTTGGTCGTTGATGGAATTGCCATCGTCACTCGTCATAGTGGAGGTTCGAAATGCGTTCTATGATTGGTTCACGCTTGTTTATCGACACACGCTAAAAAAAATGTCACACACCAACGGGTACCTTGTGTACCCGGGTCGTGCAATAGAAACACTGAAGAAACCTCTTGGATAATTGTCGTATCTTGTTCTGTAAGAGATGCTTGTTGTTCGTTTTATGAGCTAATGTTATGTTTGAAGACATAACAAGAAGCTATTTCTCAGAAGGAAATAGTGTATTGTTTCCGGAAAAACACATATATTCAAATTCTGAGAAAGGCTGGGATGTTGATAATATCTTGTGCATGAGAAGTCCCGGATGAGGGGAATTTGTGTTAATGTGCCGCTTTGCGCCACACTGATCCGCTCAGGTCCCAGAGCCTGGAGTTTTCCTTTTTGGCGAGGTGTAGTATTGAACGTATTGTAAAAGAGATAAAGAGAACGTATTGTAAACGACAAGTTACAGTCAATACACTTCCAAATGTATTTTCTTGTCACTCTGCCCTAGGGGAGGGGGTACCGTTTATATCGGCTCAGCTTATGTCAAGCCTCATAGATATTAGTCATTTTGGTCACAAACTAGGTATGGGTTTTGCACTCTAGTCTTGAATTAGGTATATTACTTTTACAAGAAGCTACTACTTTCATCATTATCGATAAAGCCATTCAAAATACCATTAATATCATTCTGAACAAGTGAACTAAGGCAGGTACGAAACATGGTGTAAATAGGTAGCTTATTACAGTTTTCTGAGACTCGGTAACGCGCGCTACGATTGGCTGGCAGACTTAAGGACGTTCGCGCGAAAATTTTCCAGTCGATAGAATTTTTTTAAATTTTTACTGCTGGCAGATGATGAGTTACTTGTGCCAGAAATGCAAAAAAAAATTGGGGGTCACCGTCTTTGTTTCAGAGATAAAGCGTGTGGTAAACTATACTGATTTCGAAAAATTGCCCCATATAATTGAGCACGGTCCACCGGGGTTTATAGTTAAAAATATCGAAGGTGAGTCAACAGAGGCAAACGGTCTTAGTCATATTTTGTAGAAGTGGGTCTGTTGCGTAAATAATTCGAAATTTTACTAACGTTTTCACAAAATTTAAACCTTCAAGAGCCATTTGAAACCGCCGCAAAGGTGCACGAAGAGCTAATAAGAACGGAATTCGATGGTGCATTTTGCCAAATATTCAAACTTCTAGTCGATAAATTTTTTTCATTTTTTCCCTAAACGTAGAAAATCAGTAGAGAAAATGATCCATCGAAAAAAAAATTGGGGTCACCGTACGTCCAAGATCGTTAAATCCAGGTAAAGCTCTAGCAATGGCCATCTGCCCTATCATTTGTTTATTTTATGACTTAGCGCGCGCGCTCATGCATGACGTGGCATGTGAATTTGCGTGCGCAGTAGGGATGCGCAGAAACAATTGGCGCGAACGTCCTTAAGGTAATTCCCTTGAAATTGTTCTACTATCAAACTTTTTTTGAAACTTTGCGTAATAAACATTTATGATATGAACATTATAAAAATGCAATAAAAAAATGGGGTCACCGAGCTTGTTTACGCGTCAGCAGGCTCTATAAATGGGGTATTTTTACTGGTTGCGCGTTAAAAGTTCGAATCACATTCATACAGAATTAAATCTTGGTTACTTGAAAGATAGAAAATTTTGCCTTGAAAGTAAAGCTTCATTTATTGACATGGAAGGCGTTAAATCACTTCGGTATACGAAGCGATAGTTTCGAACTGCTTTGAAACATGTTTAAGCTTATGGGGCAAATAAAATATGGTTGAAAACATCCATAAACAACCGATAAAAGAGCTATACAGTCAACTCTCTCTTAACGGACACCTCTATAAGACGGACACCTCCATAAGACGGACACCTCCATAAGACGGACACCTCCATAAGACGGACACCTCCATAAGACGGACACCTCCATAAGACGGACACCTGGTGCTGGTCCCGGCCGTTTCTCAGTCATTTTACTATAACCAAACTCTCTATAAGACGGACACCTCCATAAGACGGACAACGGACACTTTGAAGCGGTCAACGGACACTTGCGAGGTGCTGAATGTGACCGCAAATTACGATTTAGGGAAGAAATATTCTTAAATTACCAAGTAATAGACTCTTTATAACACCAGACGTTCAATTGACAGCTCTTATCTCGTCGGTGGAATACATACAGTACAAGTTAATATTAAATCAGTCATCATCATTTTCTTCCATTCAAAAAATAACCCGGAGGTGACGACCGAATTGTATTGTAATCTCAAACAGTTATTTTCTTGCTTCCACAACGCTGCAAGACGAAATCCTCTTTTCAAAATTAAGCAGCGTTAGTCAGCGCTTTGAGGATTTTAAACTATTGCACCTGAAACAATACACGATCCCAGATTTCTTTCCTTCTTAAGTATATGCCCACCAAAGCCATGACTATTAGAAGCTATTAACTTAACTTGCTTTCACCAATTGTTTTTTTTTTTATATAGAAAAATGATATCTTTTAAGACGGCGTAGCAAAAGGCAACCCTGAGTCCTAAGATGGTTATGTTCCCGTTTGCAGAATGTACTGTTTACTGTTTGGACTCTAGTTAACCCGTGTGATTGTAATACGACAACAGATTTAATTTTCTAAATACGTTTTTGTTCCCGTCTGTAGGTTTCGTTCACGTAAAATAACTTAAAACAAACTTTAAACAGACTCGTATTCACTGTGCACATGGTTCAGCATTATAATCTTAAACTTCCTGAGGTCATGTTACGTCGACTCTCTTTAAGCCGGACACCTCTCTAAGACGGACAGCTGAGGCCGGTCCCGATGGTGTCCGTCTTAAAGAGAGTTGCCTGTAATTTATTCTTGTAAGTCTTTGATCGAGGATTGCTCAAAAACCTGCCGTACAATCCATGATGAAATTTTCACTGTTGATTTGTAGGGGTGAATCGCGTGTAAAGCCAAAATTAAAAATAAATCTGTCAGACAAATTTTGAGCTTTTTGTTATTTCAGATTTTCTTATCTTTTGAAAAGTTGTCTTACAGATATTTGCTTTACTTTGCATGAATGTCAAATCAGAGCCAATTTCGCATTCCTGAAATTTTGAGGTGGGGTCATACGAGTGGATTTTGAGAAAAAAGGTAATTTAACAGTGGGTTATTCATGGGTTGAGTTGGCACTTAAATTTACACTTCAGAGTTAATTCTCTGTTCCACTATTTGTGTCCATAGTGCTGCGCGGCACAACATTCATATCAATCCATAAATTGAGTTCGATTTAGCTCAATTAATATTTAGTTCGATTGGGTTCGATTTACTATGTCGGGATTAAGTCAACAAGTTACTTTTGTTGAGCATATTTACCTTGTGAATTACAAGCGTCACTATCACTGTTCATTTCGTAGTTTTCTTGTGTTATATGATAACAAGAAACGAGAGTTTCAATCGTAATTCCTCATTTTCGTGGAAGTCACCAATTGAAATGTTGCAAGTGCCACATTTTGTTGGGATGCACCGAATTTTGGCGGAGATTTTGCCGTCGTATGTACAAGAACTTTACTCTGACTGGATATTACCTGCACTATGTAAATAGTTCACCCATGAACTGAAAACAGTGCTGTTTTGTTTCTGAGGAAATGAAACATAAATGCAGTCAAAGCCAAAGAAGGAAAATAATGTAGCTAGGAGCGTTGGCGTCAAGTCACGGATCAACTCATTCATAGCGAATGTGTTAGTTCTAATTGTTTGTGTTTGCCAATTTTCTTTTCTTCGATAGGTCAGGGACGAGAATGGTAACTATCGACTGTGCACAGAGGCTGAATTAAAAGAAAGAAGTTACGTATCTGGGAGAGAGATCAAATGGAAAGCAGAATCAAACTGTTAGATGCATCATGCAAGTTTCAATTAGTATTAAAGTGTATATGACATGAAAAATAATACCTGCGTATTTGAAAGGCCTTTCAAAATACAGAATAATGACGTCTTTCTTTTTGAAATACAGTGGAACGTGTATAAAGCGGCCCTGTATTAAGCGGTCACCCTCTAATAAGCGGTCAGTTGTCAAATATGGCGGGTGGATGGTGTCAAAATTAGTACTACCAATTTGAATGGCGATTTACCAAAATGAATGGATCACGTTTAAATTGAATGGCTCACCAAACTGAATGGCTCGTCATAAATTGAATGGCGATTTACCAAAATGAATGGATCACTATTGAATTGAATGGCGTGTTACCAAAACGAATGGTGCACGTTAAATTGAATGGCTTACAAATTGAATGGTTAATCGTAAATTGAATGGCATACTTCCAAACTGAATGGCAAGTTACCAAAATGAATGGATCACGTTCAAACTGAATGGCGATTTACCAAAATGAATGGATCACAGTTGGATGGCCCACCGCGAATTGAATTCTGGGCTAAGCTCAAGGAGCCTGGGATCAACTAACATTCGATTCAGTCTTGCGCGAATGAAGTGCGTTCATCATGGCTGACGAGTTGTTCGTTCAACTTAGAAACGCATTGCTCGATGTGTTGAGGCAGCTACAATCGTACTTGTCCGATGAATTGCTTGAGGCTACAGTATATCGGCTGGAACAAATCTGTCGTTACGTTCTTGTTCTTGCAGGAACCAATCCCTTCTTGAACGATCTGTTTGTGAGTATCACTTCAATATTGTCTCGCCTTGCAACCTGCGAAAATCTTCTTCATTCATCTGGTTATAATGCACCAGTACACTTAAGCGGGCGCCCAGGAAGACCAAAATTTGAGATAAATCGAGAGCAGCTGGAGTACTTCCTCTTTTATGATCTTGGCGTTCAAGATATCGCAGATGCCCTCAGTGTGTCAAAGAGTACAGTACAGCGACGCTTTCGTGAGTATGGGATTTCTTCGAGTTCAGCTATGTCGCAGCAAACAGACGACCAACTGGATGACCTAGTGAGGCAGATAAAAAACGCTTTTCTAAATGCAGGTTACCGTCGCGTTGATTCACAGCTACGTTATCAAGGAATCAAGGTCCCCCAGTCTCGAGTTAGGGAAGCAATGCAACGCGTTGACCCAGAAGGTGTAGCACAGAGATGGTTAGCTCTAACGCCACGGTGTACTTACAATGTTCCAGGACCTCTGTGCTTGTGGCATATTGACGGCAACCACAAACTCATAAGGTTTGACATTTCAAGTGTAATTATATGTGTCGGACGGGAATAACGTGGAGACGTGATGTCATTTTTGGCTTGGTTTAATAATCACGCTACACAGAATAAGAAATAATACAGAAAAAAAATATGTTTACCGATTTCGGGCAAATTCGAAGCAAACGAATAAAGAGTTAATAAAAGGTTTACAATCGCTAACAACAACAGCAAAAACAATATAATCTAAGGTCTAAGAAAAGTAACATACAATGAACAGTAATCGGTTTGTATAGACAAAGAAACTCTTTAACAGCACGAGGTCTAAAATAATATGTTCAGCATATTAGCTCTTCTGTGCGACATATTTGCGATGAACTCACGAAAACGAAATACAATAAAGATATTTGTCCACAATAACAGAAATATACGTTTAAAACTCGTAAACCTGACATAAAACATGCTAATTTATTGGTACTCACCAAGCCATGTGTCCCGCACGCTATTCTTGAGAAGAATGAAATCGATCACGGGACAATGGCTTGATAAGCACGCAATGTTTGTCACGAAAGCTTAATAAAAATAGCGGGAACTGTTCGTTCGTTCCCAGGGCCTGCTGCCTTGTCGGGAAC
>JAHPZR010017754.1:5000-10784 GCA_019787425.1 Platygyra sinensis
AAGAAATGTTCTAATGTTTCTGGAGAGGTCTGACAAAACGAGCAAAGATCACTTTGAATCCGTCCGATTTTAGCTAATCGGGTATTCAGAAACAAAATGTCGTTTAAAATTTTGAACTGAAAACATTGGACAAATGTTTCAAGAGCAACTGATTTTGCCAGTACAAACGCTTTTCGAGTCTCTTCTTCACTTAAATTAAAATCTGACATTAGTTTATCAAAACCTCTTGAATGTTTGGCTTTTCTTTAATGAGAGAAACATAGAAGTTTTTACTCTTGCTCGTAAGAGGATCAAAATCTTTGTTACCACATTTTAATTCAAGTGTATTTAAAACGTTTCTTTCGACAGTGAGATTCCGTTGTTGTCGAATTTGTGATAAACGTTTTGAGAAAATAATAGAATCGGTTCTAATATTTAATTTTATCCAATCCCAAATTGATCTTCAGTCTTTCAGATCCTTTGCTTCCTCAGGCCAAATAGGCAATTTATCATTGATCATATTTTTATATTCTTCATTCGCCAGTAGCGCTGTATTCAATTTCCAATAGCCAGGACCTCTGTTATTTTCCTTAATTTCTTCGAGTTCTAGAAGTATTGCAGAATGGTCTGATTTGATCGAGGGCAAAATATCCACATTTGTAACTAAATCATGCAATTTATCCGAGATCAACCAGTAATCTAATCTACAAAATATAAAAGGAGAACAACGGGCCCAGGTGAAACTCTTTTGATTTGGATTTTTTATGCGCCAAATGTCACGGAGACTAAATTCATCTTGAATTTCTTCAATACTTTTTACGACGTGCCTTCGGGGAACTTGAATTCCACCTTTTTTTATCTAAATTAATATTCAAGGAACAGTTAAAATCCCCTCCCATAATTATGTTTTCTTCATTTCCGAAATACTTCTAGAACTCGAAGAAATTAAGGAAAATAACAGAGGTCCTGGCTATTGAAATTGAATACAGCGCTACTTGGCGAATGAAGAGATATAAAAATATGATCAATGATAAATTGCCTATTTTGGCCTGAGGAAGCAAAGGATCTGAAAGACTGAAGATCAATTTGGGATTGGATAAAATTAAATATTAGAACCGATTCTATTATTTTCTCAAAACGTTTATCACAAATCGACAACAACGGAATCTCACTGTCGAAAGAAACGTTTTTAAATACACTTGAACTTAAATGTGGTAACAAAGATTTTTGATCCTCTTACGAGCAAAAGTAAAAACTTTTATGTTTCTCTCATTAAAGAAAAAGCCAAACATTCAAGAGGTTTCGATAAACTAATGTCAGATTTTAATTTTAGTGAAGAGGACACTCGAAGAGCGTTTTTACTGGCAAATCAGTTGCTCTTGAGACATTTGTACAATGTTTTCAGTTCAAAATTTTAAACGACATTTTGTTTTTGAATACCCGATTAGCTAAAATCGGAAGGATTCAAAGTGATCTTTGTTCTTTTGTCAGACCTCTCCAGAAACATTAGAACATTTCTTTTATCGATGCTCCTCCTCAACCGAATTTGGACTAAATTTGAAAACTTTTGGTTAATAGTAGCCGGGAAACAAATAAACCTGGATTATATTAACATTATATTAGGAATATTAGATCAGAGATCTAACCTGCTCAACTACTTCATCATTCTAGGTAAACTTTATTTATGGAATTGCCGCAAAAATAAACAAGTCCCCCTCTTTTTGCCTTTCGAAGATGTAGTCAAGAGAAAAAATGAAATTGAAAAGTTTATAGCCTCTCAAAGCATCTCAAACTTAAAATATTTTCAGGCAAAATGGAACCTTCTTTGAATAATAATCCAGTTTTCTTTGTAAAGGAGTAAATGCTGCTTGTGTAATTAAAGGCGGGTAAAATGTAGAGTAAGATTTGTATTATCAGTTGTGTAAGCAAAGTATCTGTAGTGTTTGAAATCGTAGTGTAAGTAACGATTGTATTGTAAGTAATGCTAGTAGTGACGAAAGTATTGTAAGTAATGTAAGTATTGTGGATGATAATAGTAGTATTGTAAGAAGTGTCAGTATTGTAAGTCATGTTAGTATTGTATGTAAGGGTTAAAAGTGTCTAGGTTCTAGGTTCCAGGAATTGATTCAAATATTTTGGGAAACAAATCGGCTTTAATAATGGAATTTTGTGCAACCTTCACTTGCTTTCAAACTCTTCGCCCACGAAAAACGTGCCCTCAACAAGAAACAGGATTCTTATGAATCAAAAGAGCCTCGATTTCGATTACTTGAAATCGAGGCAAATGCGGTGATATACATACATCCAAAATACATCTCAAATGAACCTGGCTTCTGGCGCAGGTAATCCAGGACAGGTCACGAACGCGACCGAAATTAGTCTGCTGCGAAGCCTGGTGGCTTCGCAGCAATAATTGTTAAATATCTGCAGAGTATACCGCGCGCAGTGTGCATGCGTAATGCACCTTTCGCTAAAGAGCGCGAGCACTTTAATGGTTTCGAGTGATGCGACCGCTTGACGCGTTTGTCCTGGTATTTTTAGAAGCACAAATAAAATCTACTCGCATTTCACACAATAGTTTTTATGTATTTTCCATAAAACAATGTACAATAAAACAATAATTGAATTCCGTTTTTGTGATATCCGGCATAATCATAAAAATTACAATTTCCTCGATTGTGATTGGTTTAAAAAACTCCTATTTCCCACTAATTCACTTGTCAAGCTGTTATCGGACAGTTTGTTATCGGACACCTTGTTATCGGACAGTTTGTTATCGGACAGTTCAATTAGCCAATCACATTCAAAGATGTAGTTAAAATTAACCAATCACATTTGAAGTTGTGGTTTAAATCAACCAATCACAACCTTGGTTTCAATCACCATAGAAACAAGTGTACAAACTCCTAAATTGGGGCTTTCTTCAAAATGGAGAATTTTTTCCCCTTGAACAATGATTGTTTTAGAAGACAGAAGTGATTTATTTTATCCTATGGCACAAATGTTTACGCGAACTATCCAGACGAGTTCCTTTGTGGATATGTTAACATGTTCAGATGAAGTTCAGCCATCCACAGCATTGTTTATCGCTTCGCAACAACCGCGGCAAACGGAGGTAAACATCCACCCGGCTGTAATACCACTGCACAGTACGCTAGTATTTCCTCCCTCGAAAATCCTCATTTTGTTCAACAAAATCAAAATACAGGAACAATAACAGTAGACCAAGCCAAGTTTTCCCCTTGTATCGGACGGAGAAATTTCAGAAATAAATAATAGTAAAACCACAGCTTCCAAAAACATCGCTCGAGCAACTAAATCATGGATGGCAGCATAGGTAGAACGTTGTAAAGCCAAAAACATTAATGCATTTAACTGCCAGTGAAAGACGAGAATTGTTTCTCATTGCTAGCGGATACGTGCCTGTACAATCCAGCTCGATATCTGCGATTTCTTCGACATTCCCTTTGCAGAGTTCGGTGCCTGCAGCTTCAGCAAATCCACCAGCTGTAGGAGAATGTTCGACCAGCAGTTCCAATCAGTTCAAACCAAGTTTCTTCATTAACGAATGTAGCAGAATTCACCGGTATGCCGTCGTCCAAATACAGCATGGCTACAAAAATCTCTCGGCGCCATTTTAAATTTTCAATAAACAGTTCAGTGTGTTTAAAAAACACCAGCAACTTAAGAAAATCCCCATCCCAAAAAGCCAAGGAAACGAAGAATCATAATTGACTCTGGCTCTGATGTTTACAACTTGAAGTGAGCTGTCTATTGACTCAGCTTAAAAACCTTGAATCTTGCTGGAAAAACTGCCCTGGCAAGCGTTCGTAATTTTAACCAAATTCCGCAAAGTTCTGCGCAGTTAAGCGTTTTTCATGCATGGTTGCGTTTTTGACTGACATAAGACTTGTTTTTCGCTCGTCACTTGGCAACCAGCAAATCCATTTTAACTGTTGTCGATTTCAGAGCGACATTAAATGCAAATCTTCCCTTTATTTCATAACTTTACTATTCTTCTTTTCTCGGAAATTGTAATTTTTATGATTAATTGGTAATAAGACTTCGTGTCGTCCAATTCTGTCTGTAATCATACTCGTGATAAACAAATCGGACTCCCGCTGCGCGGTCGTCCGATTTTGTTATCACTCGTATGATTACAGACCGAATTGGACTCCACTCAGTCCTATTACCATTACTAATCAAGGTCTCGGAAAGTGTAATCAGCCTCGGCAGATTACACTTGCCTTGACCTTGATTATTCCGGATATCACAACAACCTCATCCAATTATTGTTTATAATCATACTCGTGATTAACAAATCGGACACCCGCTTCGCAGTCGTCCAGTTTACAGACTCCACTCAGTCCTATTACCATTATTAATCGTATCTAAAACAAAATTCTCGATCGTGATTGGTTCTCCGCGCGCCTATTTGTCATGAAATTGAGCGCGTGATCACGTGGGTGTCCAATCAAAAGGTGTCCCATTTTAACTTACCGCATCATTTACACGTTAATTACGCGCGCTTCAATAGCGTTTTCTTTCAAAAGAAGTTCTCATAAGACATTTTTAATTCCGAAATTTGTTATAGATACAGTACAGGTCAAAGGGATTGCAGCACCTACACGCGCGTAAAATGCGTGTAGTCTGCGTGTAGTATTCGTGGACAGTGCGTGGGCAGTGCGTGGACAGTGCGTGGGCAGTGCGTGTAATTAACTGCGTGTAAAATTTACTCTTCAGCTAGTTACACGCATTTGCGTGTAATTTCACCGGTATGCGTGTATTTAAACTGGAAGAGGAAGCCTTTGTTATTCATACACGCATTTGCGTGTATGAATTAATAACGAGCTCATGTATAAATAACAAACGAGCACCTAAGCTGCCTAAGAAACAAATCTTCTTTCGTAATCTGTAACAGCCCGCACTTCTGCTTAACGTCGAAACTTAATTCTTAGAGATCTCTGAATTTCGTTTACATTTACGTTAAAAGACGAACGACGTATGTCGCAACGTAAATGCGCACAAAATGCCATTTCACTCCTGTTCCTTCGAACAACAATGAAATAGATACTCGCGTATAGTACTCTCTCTTAATTTGCTAATTGCCATCACTTCTGTTTAAATAGCGATTAAACTATAGATTAAACTATATCACAGTGCAGTCCACTACGATAAATGTTACACAAGGTAAATGCTTTGTTTTCATTACACGCACTTAAATATTCTGTTCTCACTACACGCACTTAATGAGTTCCAGTTGCACGACTGCGTGTAAAATTACACGCAATATCACGTCTAATGAGTCAAAATACACGCGTGTAAATACACGCATTTTCTTGTCTTTGCGTGTAAGGTGCGTGGACACTGCGTGGACACTGCGTGGGCACTGCGTGGGCACTGCGTGTAATGTGCGTGTACTACACGCGCTTTACGCGCGTGTAATGCTGCAATCCCTTTGACCGGTACTGTACGTTTAATATTAGTTATGGAAACTCGTGTCCTACAATTCAGGGAGTAAAAATATAGAAGATTAACTTAGATTAACTTGATCAACACGGAAAGAACCGGAAAGCCTGCTGAGGGATTTAATTTGTCATATTAACCCTCTTAGCGAAGGTCAAAACATTTTTCACTAGGCAAACAGCAAAAGCAACGACAACAAATCTTTATTTACTTATCACGGTTCCGGTAATCCTTTGAGCTTTTTAAATTTAACGACTTTAATTCCGTGACCTTTCCGAGTTTTCCATGACCTATGCTAGGCGTTTGCTACCAAAGTTTTGTCAAGAAAATCTATTATTG
>JAHPZR010017755.1:0-16501 GCA_019787425.1 Platygyra sinensis
AATTGGATACCCACGTGATTTACACGTCAATTACGCGTGCTTTAATGGCTTAGTTTTCGAAACTTAGTAAAAGTGCTACAGACATTTTCGCTCAAAAGAAGTTCTCATAAGACATTTTCAATTCCGAAATTTGTTACAGATACGATTAATCATGATTTATTAGTAATTGGACCTCGTGTCGTGCAATTCAGGGAGTAATCGTGCTCGTAATTTCTAATCAGCCTCGCGCTTCGCGCTCGTCCGATTTTCAAATTACTCGCGCGATTACTCCCTGAATTGTATTCCAGTCGGTTTAATTAACAATTATTCCTCGAGCCCGAATGGGCTCTGAGTCAATAGCCCGACCACTAGTTGGATTTTTCTAATTACTATTACTCATTGTGCTCGTAATTTCAAATCAGCCTCGCGATTTTGAACTTACTCACGCGATTACTAGGTCCAATTACTGCTGCTAAGTGACACACTAATGTCTTGTGAATAAATATATAAATTCGAAATAATGGCGAAAAAGAGAAGTCCATGTAAAATGACGGTACACTTCTCCAAATTCTCATTTTTTTGCGGGAAATGTACTGGCGATAGCGTTATGTTTGGCGGATGGCACCGGGAAAATGCAACAATGGAAATGTTCAGAAAGTTCTCGGATACGTATGGGTCTTAATTGAAACCTTTGGCGGGCACAGGTTAGTCTTACGACCTCACTATTTTCTTGATAATTGCCACAACAAAGTGGCTCCTCTGTTTGGAACGACACAAATTATTGTAGATTAACCTGATCAACACCGGAAGAACCGGAAAGCCGGCGAGGGATTTAATAAGTCATATTAGCTGTCTTCGCGGAGGTCAAAATATGTCTCATTCGCCAAAGAGGAAAAGCAACGACCACAAATCTTTATTCAGGAAACAAATTTCGTAATCTCTTGAGCTTTCGTAATTCCATGACTATAATTCGATGACCTTTCTGAGTTTTCATGACCTATGCGGTTTTCGATTTGTCTGTTAGCTTTTAACCTTTTGATCGTGTTGCATTTTTATTCTGATGCGATTATCAATTTGAAATACTTCATGAAGTTGAAATTCCTAGGTGATTGAAACGACATGAACGAGTGCTTAGCTTTCAAATGCGGAGAGCAGTCTTACATGTACTTGTTTTGCTAAATTACACAAAAAATTGCGATATCAATAGAAATTACATAATATACAAATTGTATTTTCTTTCATCTCATTATTTTGGAAACTGCTTATTGGCAATACAACTACCAGTTGTGTTATTTTAAAGGGGACATATAAATAACAACAGAAATAAAACACTTACATGGTAATCAGTGCCTAGTAATATGTATATTCCACGTGCTGTGCACAACTCCTTGGCTTCTAATTTTGTCATCTCAACACCAAACAGAAACAGTACACCCAGCTGAGGAACACTGCTGAGATGCTGAATCAGGACACTGATTCCTCGACCAAGTGGATTGACTGATAGGTCAAGTTTATACAGCTCTGGTACATCCTTCAGTGCACAGGCCAGTGCTGATACTTCCTCTTCTCCCATGTGTGTATCACTCAAATCCAGCCTCTTCAAACCAGTAACAAAGTTCAAGTGTTTAGCCAGCTCAATAATCCCGTAACCCAGTGGATTGAATGATAAATTAAGACTCTGTAGCTGTGAAATATTTAGCAAACATCGGAATACAGCTGTGGCTTCCTGTTCACCCATTTCTGTACTTGGAGCTTCATTGGCATGTATAAATGGGTTACAAGAACTTGATATATCACACAATGCATTGGGTCACGGGATCATTGAACTGGCTAACCACTTAGACTGTGTGCCTTTTCTGAGAGAGATGAACCTGCAAAATACAGAAATGGGTGAACAGGAAGCCACAGCTGTATTCCGATGTTTGCTAAATATTTCACAGCTACAGAGTCTTAATTTATCATTCAATCCACTGGGTTACGGGATTATTGAGCTGGCTAAACACTTGAACTTTGTTACTGGTTTGAAGAGGCTGGATTTGAGTGATACACACATGGGAGAAGAGGAAGTATCAGCACTGGCCTGTGCACTGAAGGATGTACCAGAGCTGTATAAACTTGACCTATCAGTCAATCCACTTGGTCGAGGAATCAGTGTCCTGATTCAGCATCTCAGCAGTGTTCCTCAGCTGGGTGTACTGTTTCTGTTTGGTGTTGAGATGACAAAATTAGAAGCCAAGGAGTTGTGCACAGCACGTGGAATATACATATTACTAGGCACTGATTACCATGTAAGTGTTTTATTTCTGTTGTTATTTATATGTCCCCTTTAAAATAACACAACTGGTAGTTGTATTGCCAATAAGCAGTTTCCAAAATAATGAGATGAAAGAAAATACAATTTGTATATTATGTAATTTCTATTGATATCGCAATTTTTTGTGTAATTTAGCAAAACAAGTACATGTAAGACTGCTCTCCGCATTTGAAAGCTAAGCACTCGTTCATGTCGTTTCAATCACCTAGGAATTTCAACTTCATGAAGTATTTCAAATTGATAATCGCATCAGAATAAAAATGCAACACGATCAAAAGGTTAAAAGCTAACAGACAAATCGAAAACCGCATAGGTCATGAAAACTCAGAAAGGTCATCGAATTATAGTCATGGAATTACGAAAGCTCAAGAGATTACGAAATTTGTTTCCTGAATAAAGATTTGTGGTCGTTGCTTTTCCTCTTTGGCGAATGAGACATATTTTGACCTCCGCGAAGACAGCTAATATGACTTATTAAATCCCTCGCCGGCTTTCCGGTTCTTCCGGTGTTGATCAGGTTAATCTACAATAATTTGTGTCGTTCCAAACAGAGGAGCCACTTTGTTGTGGCAATTATCAAGAAAATAGTGAGGTCGTAAGACTAACCTGTGCCCGCCAAAGGTTTCAATTAAGACCCATACGTATCCGAGAACTTTCTGAACATTTCCATTGTTGCATTTTCCCGGTGCCATCCGCCAAACATAACGCTATCGCCAGTACATTTCCCGCAAAAAAATGAGAATTTGGAGAAGTGTACCGTCATTTTACATGGACTTCTCTTTTTCGCCATTATTTCGAATTTATATATTTATTCACAAGACATTAGTGTGTCACTTAGCAGCAGTAATTGGACCTAGTAATCGCGTGAGTAAGTTCAAAATCGCGAGGCTGATTTGAAATTACGAGCACAATGAGTAATAGTAATTAGAAAAATCCAACTAGTGGTCGGGCTATTGACTCAGAGCCCATTCGGGCTCGAGGAATAATTGTTAATTAAACCGACTGGAATACAATTCAGGGAGTAATCGCGCGAGTAATTTGAAAATCGGACGAGCGCGAAGCGCGAGGCTGATTAGAAATTACGAGCACGATTACTCCCTGAATTGCACGACACGAGGTCCAATTACTAATAAATCATGATTAATCGTATCTGTAACAAATTTCGGAATTGAAAATGTCTTATGAGAACTTCTTTTGAGCGAAAATGTCTGTAGCACTTTTACTAAGTTTCGAAAACTAAGCCATTAAAGCACGCGTAATTGACGTGTAAATCACGTGGGTATCCAATTACAAAGTTCAAATTGGACACCTGTAATTGGACATCTACGTGATCTTGCGCCGATTACGTGACAAATAGGTGCGTGGAGAAGTAATCACGATCGAGAGTTTTGTTTGGATACGATTAGGACTGCAACAGTCAAACGTTTTCCTGGGCCGTGCATAAATTGTCTCGACGGTTGTGCGAGGTGGAGCCCAAGGTGCTAGAGTCGGCAGGAATTTTACATCTGTAAGAAATCCCTCACGAATTGTTAGAGAGTGAAAGCTCTTTGTATTGAAGATTGTCAGTCGTTCTTCCAAACATTCAGTGTTCGTCGATGGATATCTGCCATCGTTCACCGTCAGAGTGGAGGTTCGAAATGCGCTCTAGGATTGCGTTCACGCCTTGTTTATCGAACCACACGCTCTAAAAAAATATCACACACCAACGGGTACTTGTGTACCCCGGGTTCGCTGCAATAGAAACACTGAAGCACACCTCTTGGATAATTGTCGTATCTTGCTTCTGCAAGAGAATTGCTTGATGTTCATTTTATGAGCTAATGTTGTGTTTGAAGACAGAACAAGAAGCTAATTTCTCAGAAGGGAACATAGTGTTATCGTTCTCCGGAAAAACCCTTATATTCAAATTCTGGAGAAAGCTGGGATGTTGATAATATCTTGTGCATGAGAAGTCCCGGATGAGGGGGAATTGTGTTAATGCTGCCACTTGACGCCACACTGATCCGCGCAGGTCCCAGAGCCTGGGAGTTTTCACTTGGTGGCGAGGTGTAGTATTGAACGGTATTGTAAAAGAGTATTACAGAGAAACGTATTGTTAAACGAGACGTTACAGTCCAACACACTTCCAAATGTAATTTTCTTGTGACTCTGCCCTAGGGGGAGGCGGTACCCTTATATATCGGCTTCGGCTTAGTGTGAAGCCTCATAGATATTAGTCCGTGTTGGTCAACAAGCTAGGTAGGGGTTGTGCCACGTCTAGTGTTGAAATAACAATTAGGTATACTTTTAGAAGAAGCGCACTACTTTCATCATTATCGATAAAGGCCATTCACAATACCAGTAACATCATTCTGGAACAAGGGAAAAACTAAGGCAGGTCCGAAACAGGTTATTGATAGGTAGCTTATTTACAGTTTTCCGAGACTCCGGAACGCGTTGCTAGGATTGGCTGGCAGACTTCAGTGGTAGTTCGCGCGTGCATAAAACGAAGGCAAGTAACCCTGTAAGGACAAAAACGTTAAAACAAAATCATCGCCCGGAATTCAGCGACATATCCGCGAGCTTTCATTGAGACCCCGGCGCTAAATTTGAAAGCTAATTAGAAAACGATCTTCGAACAATAGAGAAAAAACGGCTGAAAATGTCGAGGAGGGCTTACGTTCCACTCGTTTATGGATAAACTATTCTTCAGAAGCTACTTTTACCATATGGCTTTTAAAGAAGAAAGGTTAATTGAACAGTCTCTAGTTCTCGCTTTGCTCAGGCGCTTTCAGAAGAGATCGCAAATTTGGCGTGAAAATTGACTATGTTAGCATCTTGCTTGTATGAAAAGTCGATCTTAGCGCACTTTAAGGCGGGCGTGATTTCTCTTCATTCAATCGCTAGATTTCTTTTTTACCATATGGATTTTTTATTTGACATTCATTAAGGCATCATATAAATTTTCAAGGGTTTTTGAAGTTTGGAAGTAGTCGCAAAACGCGAATTTTGAAAACGTCTGCTCTGCATTGTTGTGTTTTCTCAAAATTTGTCCTTTGGAGACTCCCACGAGAATACAAGTAAACTATTTTAAACTTCCCGCGGGAATATTAGCATATGTTCGCTTTTTGAGCAACACTTTTAAAACATGAAATATTTCAGCCGATGTTTTAAAATCACTTTATTCTTCTTGTCTTTTTGGAAAAAAGGAGGACTAAGAGTGTATTTAATGAACCTAAACGATTAGGACAGTTTTCGCGCTGTTCATTCTCTTTAAGGAACCCCGTGAAAATCACGTTTAAGACAAAGAGTAAGTAAGCGAGGAAAATTTAACTGACCACAGGTAACTCGATGATTGAGCACCGTTTTTTATAACCAGGCATTTCGAGTCCCCTGCCGCCGCATTTCGCACTCATAATAAAAATCCCGCCTGATCTTAGGTAAAGCATTCTAAACCGCCTGTTTTACATGAAACTATTTCGATAATTCAGATAAGTTTTTGTCAGGTCGTCCGTCCAGCCGAATAAAAACATCGCTGGACACGAATTTGCAAAGGGCTTTGTAAAAATACAGTGCGGCCCGCATTTAATTAGAGCGTTATTGTCAACTCTATCGCACCTTGGGATTTACTTGACAGCAGCTAAAATGTGCAAAAAGACTCAAGTATTCACAGAACTAAATCTGTTGACCAATCACAACCGACTACTTCTACACATCATATGCAAATTGCGATGTCGCGCGTTGATAAACTGGGCATTGGCCAGACATGTCGCTGTGTACAAAAACAATAGCATTCTGGGCCGATGTCAGGACTTGACAGGCGTTAAATCACTTCGGTTATACGAAGCGGATAGTTTCGAACTGCTTTGAAACATTTGTAAGCTTATGGGGCAAATGAAATATGATTGAAAACGTCCACAAACAACCGATAAAAGAGCTGTAATTTCTTCTTGTAAGTCTTTGATCGAGGATTGCTCGAAACACCTGCGTACAATCCATGATGAAATTTTCACTGTTGATTTGTAGGGCGTGAATCGCGTTGTAAAGCCAAAATTAAAAATAAATCTGTCAGACAAATTTTGAGCTTTTTGTTATTCACATTTTCTTATCTTTTGAAAAGTGTCTTACAGAATTTGCTTTACTTTGCATGAATGTAAATCAGAGCCAATTTCGCATTCCTGAAAATTTGAGGTGGGTCATACGAGTGGATTTTGAGGAAAAAGGTAATTTAACAGTGGGCTATTCATGGGTGATTAGCACTTAAATTTACACTTCAGAGTTAATTCTCTGTTCCACTATTTGTGTTCACAGTGCTGCGCGGCACAACATTCATATCAATCCATAAATTGCGAGTTCGATTTAGCTCATTAATATTTAGTTCGATTGGGTTCGATTACTATGTCGGGATTAAGTCAACAAGTTACTTTTGTTGAGCATATTTACCTTGTGAATTACAAGCGTCACTATCACTGTTCATTTCGTAGTTTTCTTGTGTTATATGATAACAAGAAACGAGAGTTTCAATCGTAATTCCTCATTTTCGTAGAAGTCACCAATTGAAATGTTGCAAGTGCCACATTTTGTTGGGATGCACCGAATTTTGGCGGAGATTTTGCCGTCGTATGTACAAGGAACTTTACTCTGACTGGATATTACCTGCACTGTGTAAATAATTCACCCATGAACTGAAAACAGTGCTGTTTTGTTTCTGAGGAAATGAAACATAAATGCAGTCAAAGCCAAAGAAGGAAAATAATGTAGCTAGGAGCGTTGGCTTCAAGTCACGGATCAACTCATTCATAGCGAATGTGTTAGTTCTAATTGTTTGTGTTTGTCAATTTTCTTTTCTTCGATAGGTCAGGGACGAGAATGGTAACTGTCGACTGCGCACAGAGGCTGAATTAAAAGAAACCAGTTACTTACTGGGAGAAAGATCAAATGGGAAGCAGAATCAAACGGTTAGATGCATCATGCAAGTTTCAATTAGTATTAAAGTGTATATGACATGAAAAATAATATCTGCGTATTTGAAAGGCCTTTCAAAATACAGAATAATGACGTCTTTCTTTTTGAAATACAGTGGAACGTGTATAAAGTGGCCCTGTATTAAGCGGTCACCCTCTAATAAGCGGTCAGTTGTCAAAGTCCCTAAAATTACTTCCCTAATTACTATAATTTTGACCTCTATTAAGCGGTCACCTCTATTAAGCGGTCACCTCTATTAAGCGGTCACCTCTATTAAGTGGTCACCTCTATTAAGCGGTCACCTCTATTAAGTGGTCACCTCTATTAAGCGGTCACCTCTATTAAGTGGTCACCTCTATTAAGCGGTCACCTATTAAGCGTCACCTCTATTAAGCGGTCACCTCTATTAAGCGGTCACCTCTATTAAGCGGTCACCTCTATTAAGCGGTCACCTCTATTAAGCGGTCACCTCTATTAAGCGGTCACCTCTATTAAGTGGTCACCTCTATTAAGCGGTCACCTCTATTAAGTGGTCACCTCTATTAAGCGGTCACCTCTATTAAGCGGTCACCTCTATTAAGCGGTCACCTCTATTAAGCGGTCACCTCTATTAAGCGGTCACCTCTATTAAGCGGTCACCTCTATTAAGCGGTCACCTCTATTAAGCGGTCACCTCTATTAAGCGGTCACCTCTATTAAGTGGTCACCTCTATTAAGCGGTCACCTCTATTAAGCGGTCACCTCTATTAAGCGGTCACCTCTATTAAGCGGTCACCTCTATTAAGCGGTCACCTCTATTAAGTGGTCACCTCTATTAAGTGGTCACCTCTATTAAGCGGTCACCTCTATTAAGCGGTCACCTCTATTAAGTGGTCACCTCTATTAAGTGGTCACCTCTATTAAGTGGTCACCTCTATTAAGTGGTCACCTCTATTAAGCGGTCACCTCTATTAAGCGGTCACCTCTATTAAGCGGTCACCTCTATTAAGTGGTCACCTCTATTAAGTGGTCACCTCTATTAAGTGGTCACCTCTATTAAGCGGGTCACCTCTATTAAGCGGTCACCTCTATTAAGCGGTCACCTCTATTAAGCGGTCACCTCTATTAAGCGGTCACCTCTATTAAGTGGTCACCTCTATTAAGTGGTCACCTCTATTAAGTGGTCACCTCTATTAAGCGGTCACCTCTATTAAGCGGTCACCTCTATTAAGCGGTCACCTCTATTAAGCGGTCACCTCTATTAAGCGGTCACCTCTATTAAGCGGTCACCTCTATTAAGCGGTCACCTCTATTAATGGTCACCTCTATTAAGTGGTCACCTCTATTAAGCGGTCACCTCTATTAAGTGGTCACCTCTATTAAGTGGTCACCTCTATTAAGTGGTCACCTCTATTAAGCGGTCACCTCTATTAAGCGGTCACCTCTATTAAGCGGTCACCTCTATTAAGTGGTCACCTCTATTAAGTCGGTCACCTCTATTAAGTGGTCACCTCTATTAAGTGGTCACCTCTATTAAGTGGTCACCTCTATTAAGTGGTCACCTCTATTAAGCGGTCACCTCTATTAAGTGGTCACCTCTATTAAGCGGTCACCTCTATTAAGTGGTCACCTCTATTAAGCGGTCACCTCTATTAAGCGGTCACCTCTATTAAGCGGTCACCTCTATTAAGCGGTCACCTCTATTAAGCGGTCACCTCTATTAAGCGGTCACCTCTATTAAGCGGTCACCTCTATTAAGCGGTCACCTCTATTAAGCGGTCACCTCTATTAAGTGGTCACCTCTATTAAGCGGTCACCTCTATTAAGTGGTCACCTCTATTAAGCGGTCACCTCTATTAAGCGGTCACCTCTATTAAGCGGTCACCTCTATTAAGCGGTCACCTCTATTAAGCGGTCACCTCTATTAAGCGGTCACCTCTATTAAGCGGTCACCTCTATTAAGCGGTCACCTCTATTAAGCGGTCACCTCTATTAAGTGGTCACCTCTATTAAGCGGTCACCTCTATTAAGCGGTCACCTCTATTAAGCGGTCACCTCTATTAAGCGGTCACCTCTATTAAGCGGTCACCTCTATTAAGTGGTCACCTCTATTAAGTGGTCACCTCTATTAAGCGGTCACCTCTATTAAGCGGTCACCTCTATTAAGTGGTCACCTCTATTAAGCGGTCACCTCTATTAAGTGGTCACCTCTATTAAGCGGTCACCTCTATTAAGCGGTCACCTCTATTAAGCGGTCACCTCTATTAAGCGGTCACCTCTATTAAGCGGTCACCTCTATTAAGTGGTCACCTCTATTAAGCGGTCACCTCTATTAAGTGGTCACCTCTATTAAGCGGTCACCTCTATTAAGCGGTCACCTCTATTAAGCGGTCACCTCTATTAAGCGGTCACCTCTATTAAGCGGTCACCTCTATTAAGTGGTCACCTCTATTAAGTGGTCACCTCTATTAAGCGGTCACCTCTATTAAGTGGTCACCTCTATTAAGCGGTCACCTCTATTAAGCGGTCACCTCTATTAAGCGGTCACCTCTATTAAGCGGTCACCTCTATTAAGCGGTCACCTCTATTAAGCGGTCACCTCTATTAAGCGGTCACCTCTATTAAGCGGTCACCTCTATTAAGTGGTCACCTCTATTAAGTGGTCACCTCTATTAAGTGGTCACCTCTATTAAGCGGTCACCTCTATTAAGCGGTCACCTCTATTAAGCGGTCACCTCTATTAAGCGGTCACCTCTATTAAGTGGTCACCTCTATTAAGTGGTCACCTCTATTAAGTGGTACACCTCTATTAAGTGGTCACCTCTATTAAGTGGTCACCTCTATTAAGCGGTCACCTCTATTAAGCGGTCACCTCTATTAAGTGGTCACCTCTAGTAAGTGGTCACCTCTAGTAAAGTGGTCACCTCTAGTAAGCGGTCACCTCTATAAGTGGTTCACCTCTATTAAGTGGTCACCTCTATTAAGTGGTCACCCTCTATTAAGGTCACCTCTATTAAGCGGTCACCTCTATTAAGCGGTCACCTCTATTAAGCGGTCACCTCTATTAAGTGGTCACCTCTATTAAGTGGTCACCTCTATTAAGTGGTCACCTCTATTAAGTGGTCACCTCTATTAAGTGGTCACCTCTATTAAGTGGTCACCTCTATTAAGCGGTCACCTCTATAAGCGGTCACCTTAGTAAAAGCGTCACCTCTAGTAATGGTCACCATCTAGTAAGTGGTCACCTCTAGTAAGTGGTCACCTCTAGTAAGCGGTACCTCTAGAAGTGCACCTCTATTAAGTGGTCACCTCTATTAAGTGAGTCACCTCTATTAAGTGGTCACCTCTATTAAGCGGTCACCTCTATTAAGCGGTCACCTCTATTAAGCGGGTCACCTCTATTAAGCGGTCACCTCTATTAAGCGGTCACCTCTATTAAGCGGTCACCTCTATTAAGCGGTCACCTCTATTAAGTGGTCACCTCTATTAAGGTGGTCACCTCTATTAAGCTTGGTCACCTCTATTAAGCGGTCACCTCTAGTACAGTGGTGCACCATCTATTTAAGTGGTCGGCGGTCACCCTTTACTAAGTCCCGACGAGCTTATTACTATTGTCTTGACCTGTATTAGACGGGTCACTTTGTAAAATTAAAACCACTCAAATATACGCCAGTACTACAAATAGGGCCACACCAGGGTAATTGCTTGTCCTTGTTTATTTTCGTTTTAGAGAGATAATTATGCAAATTAGATCGTGATGACGGTCATGATTGTTTGCCATTTCAAAAGGGTAAAAATAAATACTGAATAAACAATATCTCTAGACAGATTTACAGTGTAACGAACTCACACCGGGGCCCACCCCAAACCTTTTTCTGCCAATCACAAGACAAGCTCCAGAAACAAAATGAAGCGGAGTGCGTTTCATTTCGGACCAATCACAAATGAAGGACTTGCGGTGAAATGTTTGTTTTATTTCCCATCAACGGCAAAAAAAGACAATCTAGGCGCCACGCAATTTTTAAAGTCTAAAACGAATCAAAACACAAATACATTTATATCCAATGATGGCTCGACTGGCGATAAAACCAGACTCAAACGCAAAATTTACATTTACAGTTTGCAAAATAGTGTTTTTTCCGAACGACTCGAACGGTCGCTCGGACGAATGTTTGACAGACTGTTTTACATTGTAGTCTAAAATATAACGTTATGTTCGGAAATGAACTGCGAATGTTGAAGACCCAAAAACGGACTATACCTCAGTATTTGAGCTCTCAACAATACTGAAAACAGACGAGGGGCCTAAATAAAATATTCCTCGAGTTTGCTTGTTATAAAACGGATCGCCAAGCAGTTGACGCGAAGGTCGACAAAACAGAGTTTCGTGACCTAGGCGATACAATTTTTGAAAGCCGATAAATTTTCACAACCTGGTAATTAACATTAAATTCGAAGCCAGAATTTATTCTCATCCTTACGTCCCATATTACAGGGCAGTCATGTTGAAGGTAATCATACGGTTTCGAGCTTAAAGTTTGGGAAGTGAGTTTTTTTCAAAACGCTGGCACTGATTCTCACGGGCCCAGGGCCGCTTCGGCCGAGTGGCAATTTTCAGCTTTTTGAAAAAACTGCACCAACAAAAATTAAAACAATAGGGCAAAAACCACGTCGTTTTCTTTTCTCTGTGAATAAAATTGCGTTTCGGTAGTACGTTTTCATGCCCGGAAAAATTGGGTGGGGGTGTGCGGCCCCGCTTACCAAAACCCTGTCACCCTCCACCCCCCCCCCCCCCCTATTATGACCAAAATCTGCAAATCTTCACACCCCCCCCCCATACCCTATTTATGACCTGACCAAAAATTCGAAAACCCCTAATTTTTTAAAAATTTTTTTTTGGGGAAAAAAAAAAAAAAAAAAAAAAAAAACCTGAACCTTAACAATCAAAATCCTGTTTCAGGACGTGCGTTATAATGGATCCCCCCCCCCCACCCCCCCCGCCCCCCCCCCCCCCCCCCCCCGCCTCCCCCCCTTTCCCCCCATAGCTCAGACCATAAGTTTAATTACCGGATATACATAATTGGGTGAAGGGTTTTGGTAAGTGTCTTTTGGTCCTCTTAAAAACCTAATCCATATTGAGGGCTAGGGTATTAAAACCCATACCGCTATTTATCACCAAAAATGGCCAAAATCAGCCAACTTGATACGCCTTTATTTATGACTAAAAACTGGCGCTTAAAACAACCATATCCCTTTGGGGCACGCAGACACCTATAAAAGCCCTATAAAGGGAGTACCCCCCCCCTCCGGGGTTTTCATGGCGTTTTGTCTTCAAAATTCTTGCCGTCATCCTGTAAATATATTTGTGTTTCCTCTCCGCCGTCCTGCTGTACGTTCCTGGTATTCATTACGTGAGTAAAATTGTGTTAAGTAATGCCGTTTTTGTCCTCAAAAGTCCTGGCCGTCATTCGGTGCATATACATTTGTGTTAACTCTGTCATCCTGGACATTCCCGGCCGTCATATAATTGTGTTTAGTACGTTTCGTCTCCATAATTCCCGATCCACGGGTTTACGGTAAGTATATTTGTTAAACTCTTCCAGGCTGCCATTCGGTAAACGTATTTGAGTTGAATTCGTCTTTAGCATTTAAAGTGCCACTATGATCAAATTTTTACCTCTTTATTTTTTAGGTGGATCGCAAAGAATTCTATAAAAGCATGAAAATGTCATTTACTGTTTGCAAATATCTGCATTAGTTCCGGAGATATTTAAGTTTGAAAAATGTGTAAAATATGCAAATGAGATTACTGATGACGTCATTTACTCAACCCAATTTTACATCTTGCATATAAATAGAGCTATCTTGGCCAATTTGTGGCGCAGAGCATTGAAACTTGGCAGGCTAATAGTTCTACAGAAAACACACCTATGGCTATAAAAGATTTTTTTTCCCATGGCAACTCACTCTGTTTCCAGTCCCCACCCACTTGATTTCAATATGTAAATGATTTCCAGCCCGAAAAACGTTAAACAAGGCCACAAACCCAAGCTAACATATTTATATGCTTGTTGGATCATGTCTGTGAGGCACCATTTGCAAATATGAAAGTGAAATGCCAAAGGTGGCCAGAAATGCCTTTAATATTGGGGAGGTCTGGAACCCAGTATGTTGCCATGGTACCAAATTGTTAAGCTCAAATTGTGGAGCACATTTAGTAGAATCTTACTGCAAAGAATCAAACATTTCTGATACAAATTGGCTGAGATATCCTTTTGCGTCATATTTGATCAAAATTTGGTTGAGTGTATGATGTCATCACTTAGCTAATTTGCATATTTTAAAAACTTGAATATCTCTGAAACAAAAAGAGATATTTGAAAATAGTAAACGGCATTTTTCTTCTCATGCAAGCTACTTGTTTATGCTTTAAAATGGCTTTGATAGAAAAGATGCGATTGTTTGTCATGAGTGGCACTTTAAGGCCCAACATTTGGGTTTGTAAATATATTTATTTTTTTAGGCCTGTTTTTCTCAAACTTTTCGGCGCCCAGCCATACAGAAAGTAATTTTATTTGCCTTTTCAGTGATGAAAATGAGTAATAACAACATCAAGTTCGCCGTAAATAGGGAACCGCCGCAATATCCCACTTTTCCATTGCCTTTCGTATCAAATTCCCAGTCAGAATTGACCTCATTTGTCATTTTGGGCCGAAAGTGAGCGAAGTCTGATCTTTGTGTTTTGAACTCGTCTTGTGATTGGCAGAAAAATTTCGGGTTGGTCCCCAATAGGCTAGTTTCGAATTGTGGCAGGCAACAAAAGAACAGAGTCGAGGTTCAGGGGAATAATTTGGTACATTTTTCCTTTGTTTTGAACAATACAAAATTCTAATTATTCCCCTGAACCTCGTCGACTCCTTGTTTCTTTTGTTTCTGCCACATTCGAAACCTTAGCCTATTGAGTTCGTTACACTGAGCTAAAGGCCGATCACACGCGAGGGAACCTTGGCTCCCCAGCAGCACGCTCCTGCCCAACCACGCTTCACCCGGCGCAAAGGCTTCCCCTCAGTTCTGCACCCACGATCTCTTCCAAGCGAAAAAAAAAAGTTGCGAGCCATAACTTTTGCTCTTCGAGTTTGCCTCCCTCATATCAAAACTGGGTTTGATATGAGTGAGTCAAGCTTCCAGGGGCAAAGCTTGTTGCACAAGTCCTGTGTTTCAGGAGCAAGCTCCCCTGGTGTGTACTAAAATTTTGCTTTGCAATGTGAAATGGACGTGTTCCCAGCTTGGCCCAATCGAATTGGCTTATTTTGTTAAGTATCCCATCGCCGCCCTATCGGTTAATGTCATCATTCTCGCTCCCTCTCGTGTTCCTTTCGCGTGTGCCTTGTTGTTTTAGGGGTACTTACCCGGGAGCCTGTTTCGGGAGCGTGTTTCAGGAGCAAGCTTTCGCTCGTGTGGAGCTCGGCCTTTAAGCCAGTTCCTGAAACTTTGGGCACTAATAAATGTGCAACCTACAAAGAAAACAAAATGACACCCTTAGTACTGTTTGCCATAAGCAATTTCTTTCGCGCTCCAGGTCTCGTTTCTGTCCAAAAAACAAATATCTCCATTTGCAGCCTCTAAAGTGAGGCAAACGGTCCTACTTGGAACAGACTAGTTCCCATTTTGGTCTTTACTCCCGTCATATAGATTGTGCTGAAGCTAGTCCTGTATGAGAAGACCAAATGTCGTTTTTTACTATTTTCAAATTTCTCTTTTTTCGTTGTTAGATATATTCAAGGTTTTTTGAAAGATGCAAATTAGCCAAGTGGATGGCGTCATATAACTCCACCCAAATTTTGGATCAAATCTGGATGAAAGAGATATCTCAGCCCACTTGTATCAGAACAGGTTTACTTCTTTGGCAGTTAGATTCTGACTATATTGTAAAAGTGCCTACACAATACGAGCTTACCAGTTTTTGTTACCCATGAAAAACATTGGGCTTCCAGAACCTCTCCAATATTAAAGGCATTTCTGGCCCACCTTCCAGCGTTCCCATTTTTCAAGTTTTTGCAATGGTGCCGGTCGTATGCATGACCGACGCAGCAGGCATATAAATACCGTAGAGCTCGAGTTTTGCGGTCCCTTTGAGCGTTTTTTCGAGCCGGAAAATCACTAACATATTGTTTGGCTGGGGACTGGCAAAGAGTGAGTTGCCATGTGGAAACAGAACTTTTTATCTAGCCGCAGGGGTGTTTTCCTATAGAAATTATTACCGTGCCAAGTTTTAAATGGCTGCGGTTTGTCAAATTGGCCAAGATAGCTCTATTTATATACTATGAGATAATATTGGGTTGAGTGTATGACGTCACCAGTAATATTTTTTGCTATATTTACACATTTCTCAAACTTAAATATCTCCGAGAACCAATGCAGATATTTGCCAAACGGTAAACATTCCGTTCAACTGGAAATTCTATGTGATACATCTAAAAGATCACGGGTAAAAATTGATCACAAGGACCACCTTTAAGACAGCAAAAAGTGCCATAGCTGTGTGTATGGCAACATGCTCTAAGGGTGTCATTTTTGGCCAAGTTTCAAGAACATTCGTTCTCAATATGTTCCAGAGAGCTCGTTTATTCAGTGTTTTAACCACTTTTCAAGTAGCAAACAGATGATGTGCCATCACTGAATCTACTATGCATAATCGGAAAAACCTCCATATCTCTACAACCGAAAAAAGACAAAAAAATGACAACCTTCTTCTGGTATTTGGAAAGGCCCTTTTAACATAAGCAAGAAATTATGAAGGAAATTAGTCTACTTGAGTACGTTTTTCAAGTTACTCAACTGACGCGCCCCTTGGGCAGTATAGGAAACTCACCCAGTGCTGTTTCCATGTTATTCTTCGTTAGAGGCCATTTGTTACAGTCAAACTGGGATGTTTTTTTCCCCGATGGGGAACTGTTTTCAAACTTCTCCCCCCCGCCAAACATTGGTGCTTGATTGACAGGTTTTGAGTCTGGCCAAGATTTGCAATCTGCGAGAGCAAGTTGCTACCGCTTTCCGCGCCGGCTTTCTAAATATCATTTAAAGAACCGTTTTTGCGGAATCGAATTCTTACTGTGGCTTATGATGGCTTAACAATATATTACAATCGTACCACGACGACCTTAAGAAAAGGAGCGAATAATTGCCCTGTTGACGTCTGGTTCAAAAACAGGCAACAAACCGCAAATGAAATGTGGATTATCGCCTCAAACGGCCATTTTTTTTCATTTTGTTGAACAAATTCCT
>JAHPZR010017756.1:0-24287 GCA_019787425.1 Platygyra sinensis
CGACATTATTTCGAACTTATATATTTATTCACAAGACATGAGTGTGTCACTTAGGAAAAGTAATTGGACCTAATATTCGCGTGAGTAAGTTCAAAATCGCAAGGCTGACTTGAGCATGAGCACGATTAGTAACAGTAATTGGACCGACTGGAATACAATTCATAATGGTAATTGAACTCAGTGGCGTGCATTTGTATGGGTAATCATACGGTTTCGAGTTCAATTTGGAATTAGGGTAATTCCTCTGAAATAAAAGTGACAATAGATTTTCGTTCAAACTTTGTCCCTGAATATTTATCATATGAGAACTTCAATTTTGAAATTAAAAAAGGGGATTGCCCATGCTCATTAAGAAGCACTGAGGCATTGAAAATGCCCCATTTTAGCATTATTTAATGCTTACAGTTGTATTGGAAGACACATTCCCAGTAATAATTGTAAATTTCTGTGACCGAGACTCATGAGAAAATGCATTAAACTACAGTCAATATGCTGTGTCGGACAGAAATAAACATTTTAAGTTTGAATTAGAGAGAAAGCTGAATCCTTGATTAAAATTTGAACCAAATTTCTTGACATGATTACCAAACGGCAAATAGAAAAGACCGCAATGTATCTGCTATTTTCCTTATTTATTCAATTTTCAGCAAAAGAAATCAGAATGATTAGTTTTTTCTCAAGCAAAGTTTATGATAAATTGATTACAGTGACTGGAAAAAACGTTGAGGTGCCCATGCTTGTTGGTGAGCTATAGCCATTTTTCAACTGTCAGAGCTCAATCTCAATGCAAATCCGCCATGTTTTTAGTGTGCACGTGCCCGAGAGCGTGCTAAATGACGCCGTAAATTATGCGCAGAAAGGATGCGCAATGCAAGTATGAGGAATGACCTTTAATTTGCACGAGTGAGTTTATCAAAAAGCTGAAATTGCACAAGCCGCTTCGGCGAGTGCAATTTCGCTTTTTGAAAAACTCACAAGTGCAAATTAATTCCAAATTGAACGAGAAAAACCGTATGATTACCTATTAATGATATAAACATGAAAAAATTTGCGTGAAGGATGTTTTGAACTTTACGGATTCTGAACTCTCTTAACCTCAGGTGATTTTAATTATCACGCAATCGGGAAAAAATTGTGCCATAATTGCGCCATCCAGGGCACGCGCTTGATTTGAAAACAAAAGATTTGATTGGCTATCTGTGAACTTCTTTGTTCATTGACCAATCAGAATGCTTGCTTTATTACCTTTTTTGCATTCAATTACCTCCTTTCTGCACTGTGTTAAGGAAAAACTGCACTGTTCTCAGCCAATCAGAATCGAGTAATTTTTCATGTATATTATTAGGTCTGAAATCATACGCGTGATTTCGAAATCGAACGAGCGTGCAGCGTGAGCTCGATTTGAAATCACAAGTATGATTTCAGACTAAAGTTGTACTCCACTCAGTTCAATTACCACTTTACTAAATTCATTTTGAAATCGCACAATGTTATGGCCTTAAAGTTTAGATTTTGATGTATTGTACTATCTCCAAAACGAGCCGGTTTGTTGGAAATAGAGGAACCGGAAACGATTTGACATCCTATGTAGTATGCAAAACGATGTCATGTGACGAACACTCAATCAAGTATAGCAAACAAACAAGTTGTTCTGAAGTCAGAACGAAAATAGTGACTCTTTCATGTATCAAAGTTCGAGTTTCGCCGCCTGAATCAATGATGGAAGACCTGCCTTTCTTCTGTGGTTGAGGCTGAGCCTTCTTGTTGTCTTTAGAGAAGGAATTTGAGGGTGCAGCTGGCGTAATTCTGCAATGGATTATTTTCTTTTGAGTTGTGAAACTCCCTCGACTGCAAGATGCACAGGTGCGGATGGTTTTCTCTTTTAAATTCCGTTCAATGGCACTCTGGACAATTTTTAAGGGATTCAAGCTTGTTAGTATCTCTGTTTCTTTTTGTGACCTCGGCATAGAACTTTATGCTTGGGACCTTGTCAAGTTCGTGCGGCGCCGTTAATTTGTTTCAAGATATATTTTTCAAGATGGCATTCATTCACTGTTTTGTGGAGCGGGTCGAAATCCATCGAAAGACTACGTATTCGCAGCGACAGAGTTGAGCTCTTGTATTGCTTCATTTGAAACTACCGCGAACCTGGAAACATGTACCTTCTTGAGATCGCTATGAATTTGTTGTTGTGTGATTTTCGTTTGTTTAATTTTTGCTGGACTCGGTATCATAAGGATCTTGAGCAGATGTTGAAAGAGAACGCCAACAAAATAATGTTTGTCAAAATGGACATTGAATGTTGGAAACTTCTTGTAAAGAAGGTCTTCAGCCTGAAGGAGCTCATTATCATTATTCAGAAACTGTCATTAATTAAATTCGTCAATTGTCTTGAAAAAGAGAAGACAACAACAAAGTTTTGACTTGTAGTTGCAAAATTCGCAACACAGTGGCTTTTTGTCATTCATTTTCCTAAAAATTTATTGGTTACCTTAAACTAACCTTGAAATCTAATTGGTTGTTTTGTTTTACTGTCCCGTTCTCATTGGCTGAGAAAGAGATGCGATTTAGAGCAAAAAATAGTGCGATTGGTGAATAAATCGCACCCCTGAGAGCCAATCAAATTGCAAGGATAACTGGTGATTTCAAAATGGATTTCATAAAGGGAGTAATCGTACGAGTAATTTTAAAATTGCGAAATTGCGAGCACAATTACTCCCTTAATAATATACATGAAAAATTACTCGATTCTGATTGGCTGAGAGCAGTGCAGTTCAAGTGTAACACCAGTGCAAAAAGTGTAACACCGGTGCAAAAAGTGTAACATCAGTGCAAAGTACATGTACATTGTACACATCGTAATTCTAGTTTATGATTGACTGAAAGACAAAAGGAAATTTTCTAAGACAATGATATCACGTAAAATGATGATGAAAAGTTTGTGCAGAAGCTTCGAATGACAAAAAATGGCTTCAAGAAAGATCATGGATAATAGAAGAGACTCTCTTCTATTATCCATGGAAAGATCTTCCAGCACTTCCTCTGTTGGGAATTGTATTCAGCGAGTTGTAGGCTCAAACTCCAAATTTTCGAACTATTTAATTACCGTACCACATAATTACGGAATATACAATAAACGGCGGTGAAGAAACTAGACTCAAATCGCCAAAAACTGTAGCGAAGCTGACCAGAAATTACGACAGCGAAGTTGAAATGCAGGTGCAAGCACATCCTGGGCCATGATTGGCTAATTATAATCACCTGAGGTAAGGCGCGTGGAACTGCGCGCGGACAAACCTGAGAGGTGAGTTCAGAGTTCTTAAAGAATTTTGTTTTACATATGATTAGGACTGCAGCAGCTCAAATGTTTCCCTTGGCCATGATGAATTTGTCTGAAGGTGTGTGAAGTGAGGCCAAGGTGTTAGAGTCGGCAGGAATTTTACACCTGTAAGAAATCCCTCACGGATGTTGCGAAGTGAAAGCTCTTTGTAATTAAAGATTGTCGTCGTCATAGTTTAGGTTCGAAATGCGTTGCATGATTGGTTCATGCTTGTGTGTCGACACGCTCACACACCAGTAGATACGTTGTGTACCCGGCTCGTGCAATAGAAACACAGAAAAAATCCTCATGGGTAATTGTCGTATCTTGCTGTATAAGATGAAGGTCTGGAAGGGAGGGTCTTGATCCTGCATTGCCGCTCCTTATTCACGAGACTCCAGTATTCCTTCCAGTTTTTTGTCACTATCTCGAGTCCCGTTGTTCTTTCCCAGAAAAATACATTAAAATGTCTAACTTATAAAAAAGATAATAAATGTAAGGTGTAGATTGGCCCTTTTGATTAATATTTTGAATTTACGTGTGTTTTTAAGGTCCCTGCCAAAAAGAAATAGCTTTTTTACTTCAGTATGATGAATAAGCAATCATGATCTTGGGGTTTGTTCGAGGCCTTTACTCTTAGCGATTTCTTCTAACCCAGTGAAGGTTTTTAGGTGCTTCATGATGTTGAACAAGTCATTAGGTTCGTCACTGCTTAGTGGAGCATTGAATTTCTCTTTGATTTGTGGATTGCCGAAGTTCTGGCGCTAAAACTAGGAGTATCGTTGGTGGCCACAAGATAAAACGAGTCCAAAATTAAACTCTTTCTTTAGCAGAGCTGGCATCACTAATTGCCATATCCAGGGCCATCTGGTGGATAAATTGTTGAAAAATCCCCTCAATGAAAATTACTATAAATGTGAACGTTTGAAATTGAGGAACTGAACCAGTTGAGCATGGAGTCAATAACTGGTATGCTATAACACCACGTGGACTTTTGTGGCATCTGGTCGAAACAAAATACTCTCTGACAGTTTCAATTAGATAACTATTAACAGGCACACTCTATAGTTTGGTTTCAAAGGAGACAATGGCCAGCGAATTTGACCAGCTAGAACATTTATTTGGGTCGTGACGATTTCCCGAATTCCCATCGAACAGGCGAAAAAATCCGGCATTCCATGCCCAAATTTTGTCGAGTCTCGCTTCCCGGAGAGCAGTCAAATCCTGGATCCCGTCAAGATATTTATTGTTTTCCCGATTCCCGCAGTGTATTTTGGTCAAATCCCGAATCCCGAGAATACCCTTCCAGACCCTGTAAGACATGTTTGTCGTTCATTTTATGGGGTGTTGTGTTTGCAGACATAACAAAAAGCTATTTCTCAGAAGGAAATAGTGTTTCTTTTCTGGAAAGATCTTCAAAGTCTTAGAGAGGCTGGGATTTTGATGATATCGTTTGCATGAGAAGTCTTAACGCGCTGCTTTGCGCCGCACTGATCCGCTCAGTTGCCAGAGCCTGGGGTTTTTCGTTATGGTGAGGTATAATACTGAACGTATTTTAAAAGAGAAAGAAAACATATCGTAAAAGAGAAATTACATTCAACACACTTGAGTAGAGTTTGTTAAATACATTTTGGTCCGAAATAGAGTATCGATATGGATGGTTTTTAGTCCCAAACTAGGTATGGTTTTTGTAATCTAGTCCACTTTTAGAAGAAGCTACTACTTTCATAATTATCGATATACACTGTAGCCATTCACAATACCATTAACATCATTCTGAACAAGGCAACTAAGGCAGGCCTGAAACAGGGTGTTAATAGGTGGCTTACTACAGTTTTCTGAGACTCAGTAGCGCGCGCTACGATTGCCTGACAGACTTCAGTGCAAAAATGACGCAAGTAACCCTAAGAAAAGACGAAAAAAAAAAAAACAGGACTTGAAAGGCGTTAAATGAATTTGGTATACGAAGCTATAGTTTCGAACTGCTTTGAAACATGTTTAAGCTTAGGGCACATAAAATATGACGGAAAAGGTCCATAAACAACCGATAAAAGAGCTTTAATTAATTTTTACTCTCTCAAGTCTTTGATCGAGGATTGCTCGAAAACCTACCGTATAACCCATGATGAAATTTTCACAGTTGATTTGTAGGGGTGAATCGCGTTTAAAGCCAAACTTCAAAAAAAAATATCTGCAAGACATTTTCAGCTATTTTTGATTTCACAGTTTCTTAGTGTTCAAAAAATCGTCTTACAGATTTTTATTTTACTTTGCATAAATGTTAAATCAGAGCCAATTCCGCATTACTGAAATTTTGTGGTTGGTTCATACGTGTGGATTTTGAGAAAAACGTCATTTAACCTACTAGTGCCCAGTCCCTCCTTCGGTACTCGGTCATTCATTTTGGTCTTTTATTGAAACTCAAATTGTTCAAGTTCTCCAAGAATGGTTAATGACTTAAGGAAACAGTAAATTATAAAGAAAGGAAAAACATTTTGGAACACTTTTCAACAGAGTTAGAAGTTGGGCTGTCATAATCCATCAAAACTGTAGTAAGCCCCCTCGAGTCAGGTCAAAAATAGACGAGAAAAACTGCAGATTTTGACCTTAAATAGGGTAAGTGCTTTGGGAAGCGGCTCAAAGTATTGTGTGTGAGACTAAATAAAGCTAAAAGGCAAAAGCAATTGACGCATAAGTTTTCCATTTCTGTGCCCGGCAGCGCTTGATTTGAATGGAGGCGACACTACGTTTTGTTCTCAGTGACGCAGTATATTTTTCCTTTGTAAAAGGGCGTCTTCTGTGTGACGGCAGTTATATGTAATTACTCCTGCACTTTTGCTTCAAAATTAAGACGCTAAATACAAATGCTGTCGGTGTTTTATTGAAATGAGCCCTTAAAATGCTGCGGAAATACAAACTTTTGTATTTTCAGAAGCGCTTAGAAGTAAAGCTACTCGAAGTGTTGTGGAAAATTTGACAAACTGTATTAAATCTGAGAAAATGTTCGGAATATAGCAACGTTGATTAAAATACAATATGATAAATTAGATACCTTCCACAATATATCTTACCTGTCCGACCTGTAGCATTGTCTAAGCGCCTTAGGTGCACGGTGTTCTTTTCTCGTAAACAGCTACAGAAATTCCTGACAAGTCTTCTAATTGTCCAAAGTTATGTCACCGTAGTTGTCGTCGTAATTGTATTTAACTGAAGCATGGAAACAATTTTCATTTTTCTAGAATAGATCGTTTCAGTCTGCCTTAAAACCAACTATTTCTACATGTATGGCATTTAAGTTCCTTTTGTTTCCGTGACACGTAATTGAATTAAGTTTCAACAAGTTACTTTACCCTGCGAATTATAAGCATAGTCTTGGTAACATTAGTTTTATACCCACTAAATCACTTTGAAACGGAAAACAGTACCATTTCTTTGTTGAACAAAACAAAACTAACTGCTTCCATCGGCTTAAAATATCGCATTGGTGGACAAGTTGCATGGTGTAGCATGTCCCTTGCTCAAAAGATATATTTCCTTCTCACTATCACTGTCCATTTTGTAGCTTTCCAGGCACAGATCCAGGGGAGGTGAAATGGGTGAATTTTCACCCCCCCCCCCCCTTTTTCTGAGCCCTCCTCCTCTTTTTTTTTTCCTTATCCCTCAAATATTGAAATAACATTTGATTTCTCTGCCATTATCAAAAAAATTCACCACCCATTTCAAAATCCTGGATCCGCCCTTGCTTTCTTGTGTTATGTGATAACAAGAAACGAGATTTTCAATCGTAATTGCCCATTTTCGTAGAAGGCAAGAATTGAAATGTTGCAAATGCCACATTTTGTTACAATGCACCAAATTTTGGTGGAGATTTTGCCGTTGTATTTACCCGAACTTTACTCTGATTGGATATTACTTCCACTATGTAAACAGCTAACCCATAAACTGAAAACAATATCGTTCTAGCTGTTTGTGAGGAAACAAAACAAAAATGTAGTCAAGGCCAAAGAAAAGCCTTTGGCTTTTCCAAAAGGAAAATAATGTAGCTAGGAACGTTGGCCTCAAGTCACGAATCAGCTCATTCATGGTGAATGCGTTAGTCAGTTCTAATTGATTGCGTTTGCCAATTGCTTAAATTGGAAAATCTACTGCGATGATCAAAGTCTTCATTTTCATCTACAAGGGCAGTACAACTATGAATTATTTCATATAAACTTCACATCATTTCACTGCACGGGAAGATATGAACTCAGTAAATTGACCTGGCTCCCAATGTGTGGCTTCATAGCTCGGTAGCGCATCGCACCGGCATCGCAGAGGTCACGGGTTCGAATCCATTTCAAGCCCTGATTTTTCAAGCATCTTTCCAAGTGCTTAAATTGGAAAATCTACTGTGATGATCACTCTTCACTTTCAATTTTCTTTACTTTGATAGGTCTGGGAGAATGGTAGCAGTCGGCTGAGTACAGAGGCTGAATTGGAACGAGGAGGTTTCGCATTTGCTGAAGAGAAAGAGATCAAATGAGAAGCAGAATCAAACGGTTAGCTGCATCATACAAGTTTGAATTTATAATTAAGAAACTTGAAAATTATGAATGAAATTAGTTTACTTTAACGTTCTTCAAGTTACTAAACTGACCACCCTTCTGGAAAAGGAAACTTTTTTGTTCCCCTCAATTCAGTGCAGTGTAGGAACTCATCCAGTGCTGTTTCCATGTAATTCTTCATTAGAGTATTCGTTACTGTGTGTAAATGTGATTATTAAATCTCTCAGTTAGTACCTCGTTCCAGCGTGAAGCGGTACTGACCTCAAACTCTGTTAGTAAGAGGTATTTATTATCATGCAATCAACAGGTAATGAATGGTTCGAAAGTTGTCATTCCATCATGGCGGCCTACAAACCCCCATTTTGTTTTTTAATTCTGGGCAAACTGGTGCAAAAAATTTTGTTTTGGTTAAAACCGGAATTTTCTGTGAATTTTCAAAGTGGCGGAAAACAGAGATTTAAAAACCCATTACCAAGCCGCGGAACGCTGAAAGAGAATGGGTCGAGTGTAATTCGTGACGTAAACCCGGGACTGTGAGCTTCTTATGTTGTGACTTCCATCAAAGCTGAAAGCATGCCTGAGAGATGTGTTGTTTTCGGCTGTAGCAGTAATGTTATTTTGCTCCTTTATGTCTAAAAGTCAGAATTCCAGAACGAGTTTTCTCTTACATGTGAATTCACTAGTTTTGGAAAACAGATTATTAAACAGGTGGGAAAAGGTCCATAAACGCCGCAGTTACTGAAATTCGTCTTGACAGCAGTGCGCGAGAGAACTGCTCATCTTTCGTCTAATCCTGTTTGGCCATATTTTTTCTTCCTTTAGTTCTGTATTTATGTGATGCAAAAAGGCAAATAAACTGAAACTTGAAACTTGATGCCAATTACAGACTCCATTTCTGCAGGCAGACAAGGTTAACGCCTGGATGCTGAGTAATGCATGTAAGTTTTACGTCTGCAGGAAATGTAACTCACCGGTACACAAAGAAAACTAGGCGTCTCCTCTGTTGATTTCTCCCAGTCCCCCTTTTACCCTGTCGCAGGCAGAAAAAAAAAACACCATTTTGCTCAGAATTATAAAAGGATTAAGCACAACAAAAATCGGGGCTTTATAGGCTAAGTGTGGCAGGCTGCCCTGGGAACAAGAATACGATTGCGTTAGGCTGAGGCGGGTAGATACGCCATTCTAAAGCCATTTTATTGATTTTAGTTTTTTTTAGATTTAAAAACCCATTACCAAGCCGCGGAACTTGCTGAAAGAGAATGGGTCGAGTGTAATTCGTGACGTAAACCCGGGACTGTGAGCTTCTCATATTGTGACTTCCATCAAAGCTGAAAGCATGCCTGAGAGATGTGTTGTTTTCGGCTGTAGCAGTAATGTTATTTTGCTTCTTTATGTCTAAAAGTCATGAATTCCAGAACGAGGTTTTTCTCTTACATTGTGAATTCACTTAGTTTTGGCAAACAGATTATTAAACAGGTGGGGAGAAAGGTCCATAAAAACGCCGCAGTGTTACTGAAATTCCATCTTGCCAGCAGTGCGCCGAGAGCACTGCTCATCTTTCGTCTATCCTGTTTGGCCATATTTTTTGCTTCCTTTAGTTCTGTATTTTATGTGATGCAAAAAGGCAAATAAACTTGCAACTTGAAACTTGGTGCCAATCACAGACCTCCATTTCGCAGGCAGACAAGGGTTAAAACGGCCTGGGAGGCTGAGTAATGCATGTAAAGTTTTACGTCCTGCAGGAAATGTAAACTCACCGGTACACAAAGAAAACTCAGTAGGCGTCTCCTCGGTTGATTTCTCCGCAGTCCCCCTTTTACCCTGTCGCAGGCAGAGAAAAAAACACATTTTGCTCAGAATTACTAAAAGGATTAAGCCGCAACAAGAAATCGGGGCGTTTTCGGCTAAGTGTGGGCAGGCTGCCCTGGGGAACACAGAATACGATTGCGTTTAGGCTGAGGAGCGGTAGATGACGCCCTTCTAAAGCCATTTTATTGCCATTTTAGTTTTTTTTGTGCGTCACGTCCATGAAATAGGTGGATATGGTGTCCTAAATAGTTTTCTTTAAACGTTGCTTTCTGCAGATAACTTGTACCTTACCTTGAAGCCTGGCGAAAGGGAGTTTTCAAATCACACAAGTGGTCTATTGTCGTTTCCGTGTTACAAGGTCGAAAAATATTCTAATATACAATGTAATCACGAATAAAATTGACGCACAAAAAAAACTAAAATGGCAATAAAATGGCTTTAGAAGGGCGTCATCTACCGCTCCTCAGCCTAAACGCAATCGTATTCTGTGTTCCCCAGGGCAGCCTGCCCACACTTAGCCGATAACGCCCCGATTTCTTGTTGCGGCTTAATCCTTTTAGTAATTCTGAGCATAATGTGTTTTTTTCTCTGCCTGCGACAGGGTAAAAGGGGGACTGCGGAGAAATCAACCGAGGAGACGCCGACTTAGTTTTCTTTGTGTACCCGTGAGTTTACATTTCCTGCAGGACGTAAAACTTTACATGCATTACTCAGCCTCCCAGGCCGTTTTAACCCTTGTCTGCCTGCGAAATGGAGGTCTGTGATTGGCACCAAGTTTCAAGTTGCAAGTTTATTTGCCTTTTTGCATCACATAAAATACAGAACTAAAGGAAGCAAAAAATATGGCCAAACAGGATAGACGAAAGATGAGCAGTGCTCTCGCCGCACTGCTGGCAAGATGGAATTTCAGTAACACTGCGGCGTTTTTATGGACCTTTCTCCCCACCTGTTTTATAATCTGTTTGCCAAAACTAAGTGAATTCACAATGTAAGAGAAAACTCGTTCTGGAATTCATGACTTTTAGACATAAAGAAGCAAAATAACATTACTGCTACAGCCGAAAACAACACATCTCTCAGGCATGCTTTCAGCTTTGATGGAAGTCACAATATGAGAAGCTCACAGTCCCGGGTTTACGTCACGAATTACACTCGACCCATTCTCTTTCAGCAAGTTCCGCGGCTTGGTAATGGGTTTTTAAATCTAAAAAAAACTAAAATCAATAAAATGGCTTTAGAATGGCGTATCTACCCGCCTCAGCCTAACGCAATCGTATTCTTGTTCCCAGGGCAGCCTGCCACACTTAGCCTATAAAGCCCCGATTTTTGTTGTGCTTAATCCTTTTATAATTCTGAGCAAAATGGTGTTTTTTTTTTCTGCCTGCGACAGGGTAAAAGGGGGACTGGGAGAAATCAACAGAGGAGACGCCTAGTTTTCTTTGTGTACCGGTGAGTTACATTTCCTGCAGACGTAAAACTTACATGCATTACTCAGCATCCAGGCGTTAACCTTGTCTGCCTGCAGAAATGGAGTCTGTAATTGGCATCAAGTTTCAAGTTTCAGTTTATTTGCCTTTTTGCATCACATAAATACAGAACTAAAGGAAGAAAAAATATGGCCAAACAGGATTAGACGAAAGATGAGCAGTTCTCTCGCGCACTGCTGTCAAGACGAATTTCAGTAACTGCGGCGTTTATGGACCTTTTCCCACCTGTTTAATAATCTGTTTTCCAAAACTAGTGAATTCACATGTAAGAGAAAACTCGTTCTGGAATTCTGACTTTTAGACATAAAGGAGCAAAATAACATTACTGCTACAGCCGAAAACAACACATCTCTCAGGCATGCTTTCAGCTTTGATGGAAGTCACAACATAAGAAGCTCACAGTCCCGGGTTTACGTCACGAATTACACTCGACCCATTCTCTTTCAGCGTTCCGCGGCTTGGTAATGGGTTTTTAAATCTCTGTTTTCCGCCACTTTGAAAATTCACAGAAAATTCCGGTTTTAACCAAAACAAAATTTTTTGCACCAGTTTGCCCAGAATTAAAAAACAAAATGGGGGTTTGTAGGCCGCCATGATGGAATGACAACTTTCGAACCATTCATTACCTGTTGATTGCATGATAATAAATACCTCTTACTAACAGAGTTTGAGGTCAGTACCGCTTCACGCTGGAACGAGGTACTAACTGAGAGATTTAATAATCACATTTACACACAGTAACGAATACTCTAATGAAGAATTACATGGAAACAGCACTGGATGAGTTCCTACACTGCACTGAATTGAGGGGAACAAAAAAGTTTCCTTTTCCAGAAGGGTGGTCAGTTTAGTAACTTGAAGAACGTTAAAGTAAACTAATTTCATTCATAATTTTCAAGTTTCTTAATTATAAATTCAAACTTGTATGATGCAGCTAACCGTTTGATTCTGCTTCTCATTTGATCTCTTTCTCTTCAGCAAATGCGAAACCTCCTCGTTCCAATTCAGCCTCTGTACTCAGCCGACTGCTACCATTCTCCCAGACCTATCAAAGTAAAGAAAATTGAAAGTGAAGAGTGATCATCACAGTAGATTTTCCAATTTAAGCACTTGGAAAGATGCTTGAAAAATCAGGGCTTGAAATGGATTCGAACCCGTGACCTCTGCGATGCCGGTGCGATGCGCTACCGAGCTATGAAGCCACACATTGGGAGCCAGGTCAATTTACTGAGTTCATATCTTCCCGTGCAGTGAAATGATGTGAAGTTTATATGAAATAATTCATAGTTGTACTGCCCTTGTAGATGAAAATGAAGACTTTGATCATCGCAGTAGATTTTCCAATTTAAGCAATTGGCAAACGCAATCAATTAGAACTGACTAACGCATTCACCATGAATGAGCTGATTCGTGACTTGAGGCCAACGTTCCTAGCTACATTATTTTCCTTTTGGAAAAGCCAAAGGCTTTTCTTTGGCCTTGACTACATTTTTGTTTTGTTTCCTCACAAACAGCTAGAACGATATTGTTTTCAGTTTATGGGTTAGCTGTTTACATAGTGGAAGTAATATCCAATCAGAGTAAAGTTCGGGTAAATACAACGGCAAAATCTCCACCAAAATTTGGTGCATTGTAACAAAATGTGGCATTTGCAACATTTCAATTCTTGCCTTCTACGAAAATGGGCAATTACGATTGAAAATCTCGTTTCTTGTTATCACATAACACAAGAAAGCAAGGGCGGATCCAGGATTTTGAAATGGGTGGTGAATTTTTTTGATAATGGCAGAGAAATCAAATGTTATTTCAATATTTGAGGGATAAGGAAAAAAAAAAGAGGAGGAGGGCTCAGAAAAAGGGGGGGGGGGGGTGAAAATTCACCCATTTCACCTCCCCTGGATCTGTGCCTGGAAAGCTACAAAATGGACAGTGATAGTGAGAAGGAAATATATCTTTTGAGCAAGGGACATGCTACACCATGCAACTTGTCCACCAATGCGATATTTTAAGCCGATGGAAGCAGTTAGTTTTGTTTTGTTCAACAAAGAAATGGTACTGTTTTCCGTTTCAAAGTGATTTAGTGGGTATAAAACTAATGTTACCAAGACTATGCTTATAATTCGCAGGGTAAAGTAACTTGTTGAAACTTAATTCAATTACGTGTCACGGAAACAAAAGGAACTTAAATGCCATACATGTAGAAATAGTTGGTTTTAAGGCAGACTGAAACGATCTATTCTAGAAAAATGAAAATTGTTTCCATGCTTCAGTTAAATACAATTACGACGACAACTACGGTGACATAACTTTGGACAATTAGAAGACTTGTCAGGAATTTCTGTAGCTGTTTACGAGAAAAGAACACCGTGCACCTAAGGCGCTTAGACAATGCTACAGGTCGGACAGGTAAGATATATTGTGGAAGGTATCTAATTTATCATATTGTATTTTAATCAACGTTGCTATATTCCGAACATTTTCTCAGATTTAATACAGTTTGTCAAATTTTCCACAACACTTCGAGTAGCTTTACTTCTAAGCGCTTCTGAAAATACAAAAGTTTGTATTTCCGCAGCATTTTAAGGGCTCATTTCAATAAAACACCGACAGCATTTGTATTTAGCGTCTTAATTTTGAAGCAAAAGTGCAGGAGTAATTACATATAACTGCCGTCACACAGAAGACGCCCTTTTACAAAGGAAAAATATACTGCGTCACTGAGAACAAAACGTAGTGTCGCCTCCATTCAAATCAAGCGCTGCCGGGCACAGAAATGGAAAACTTATGCGTCAATTGCTTTTGCCTTTTAGCTTTATTTAGTCTCACACACAATACTTTGAGCCGCTTCCCAAAGCACTTACCCTATTTAAGGTCAAAATCTGCAGTTTTTCTCGTCTATTTTTGACCTGACTCGAGGGGGCTTACTACAGTTTTGATGGATTATGACAGCCCAACTTCTAACTCTGTTGAAAAGTGTTCCAAAATGTTTTTCCTTTCTTTATAATTTACTGTTTCCTTAAGTCATTAACCATTCTTGGAGAACTTGAACAATTTGAGTTTCAATAAAAGACCAAAATGAATGACCGAGTACCGAAGGAGGGACTGGGCACTAGTAGGTTAAATGACGTTTTTCTCAAAATCCACACGTATGAACCAACCACAAAATTTCAGTAATGCGGAATTGGCTCTGATTTAACATTTATGCAAAGTAAAATAAAAATCTGTAAGACGATTTTTTGAACACTAAGAAACTGTGAAATCAAAAATAGCTGAAAATGTCTTGCAGATATTTTTTTTTGAAGTTTGGCTTTAAACGCGATTCACCCCTACAAATCAACTGTGAAAATTTCATCATGGGTTATACGGTAGGTTTTCGAGCAATCCTCGATCAAAGACTTGAGAGAGTAAAAATTAATTAAAGCTCTTTTATCGGTTGTTTATGGACCTTTTCCGTCATATTTTATGTGCCCTAAGCTTAAACATGTTTCAAAGCAGTTCGAAACTATAGCTTCGTATACCAAATTCATTTAACGCCTTTCAAGTCCTGTTTTTTTTTTTTTCGTCTTTTCTTAGGGTTACTTGCGTCATTTTTGCACTGAAGTCTGTCAGGCAATCGTAGCGCGCGCTACTGAGTCTCAGAAAACTGTAGTAAGCCACCTATTAACACCCTGTTTCAGGCCTGCCTTAGTTGCCTTGTTCAGAATGATGTTAATGGTATTGTGAATGGCTACAGTGTATATCGATAATTATGAAAGTAGTAGCTTCTTCTAAAAGTGGACTAGATTACAAAAACCATACCTAGTTTGGGACTAAAAACCATCCATATCGATACTCTATTTCGGACCAAAATGTATTTAACAAACTCTACTCAAGTGTGTTGAATGTAATTTCTCTTTTACGATATGTTTTCTTTCTCTTTTAAAATACGTTCAGTATTATACCTCACCATAACGAAAAACCCCAGGCTCTGGCAACTGAGCGGATCAGTGCGGCGCAAAGCAGCGCGTTAAGACTTCTCATGCAAACGATATCATCAAAATCCCAGCCTCTCTAAGACTTTGAAGATCTTTCCAGAAAAGAAACACTATTTCCTTCTGAGAAATAGCTTTTTGTTATGTCTGCAAACACAACACCCCATAAAATGAACGACAAACATGTCTTACAGGGTCTGGAAGGGTATTCTCGGGATTCGGGATTTGACCAAAATACACTGCGGGAATCGGGAAAACAATAAATATCTTGACGGGATCCAGGATTTGACTGCTCTCCGGGAAGCGAGACTCGACAAAATTTGGGCATGGAATGCCGGATTTTTTCGCCTGTTCGATGGGAATTCGGGAAATCGTCACGACCCAAATAAATGTTCTAGCTGGTCAAATTCGCTGGCCATTGTCTCCTTTGAAACCAAACTATAGAGTGTGCCTGTTAATAGTTATCTAATTGAAACTGTCAGAGAGTATTTTGTTTCGACCAGATGCCACAAAAGTCCACGTGGTGTTATAGCATACCAGTTATTGACTCCATGCTCAACTGGTTCAGTTCCTCAATTTCAAACGTTCACATTTATAGTAATTTTCATTGAGGGGATTTTTCAACAATTTATCCACCAGATGGCCCTGGATATGGCAATTAGTGATGCCAGCTCTGCTAAAGAAAGAGTTTAATTTTGGACTCGTTTTATCTTGTGGCCACCAACGATACTCCTAGTTTTAGCGCCAGAACTTCGGCAATCCACAAATCAAAGAGAAATTCAATGCTCCACTAAGCAGTGACGAACCTAATGACTTGTTCAACATCATGAAGCACCTAAAAACCTTCACTGGGTTAGAAGAAATCGCTAAGAGTAAAGGCCTCGAACAAACCCCAAGATCATGATTGCTTATTCATCATACTGAAGTAAAAAAGCTATTTCTTTTTGGCAGGGACCTTAAAAACACACGTAAATTCAAAATATTAATCAAAAGGGCCAATCTACACCTTACATTTATTATCTTTTTTATAAGTTAGACATTTTAATGTATTTTTCTGGGAAAGAACAACGGGACTCGAGATAGTGACAAAAAACTGGAAGGAATACTGGAGTCTCGTGAATAAGGAGCGGCAATGCAGGATCAAGACCCTCCCTTCCAGACCTTCATCTTATACAGCAAGATACGACAATTACCCATGAGGATTTTTTCTGTGTTTCTATTGCACGAGCCGGGTACACAACGTATCTACTGGTGTGTGAGCGTGTCGACACACAAGCATGAACCAATCATGCAACGCATTTCGAACCTAAACTATGACGACGACAATCTTTAATTACAAAGAGCTTTCACTTCGCAACATCCGTGAGGGATTTCTTACAGGTGTAAAATTCCTGCCGACTCTAACACCTTGGCCTCACTTCACACACCTTCAGACAAATTCATCATGGCCAAGGGAAACATTTGAGCTGCTGCAGTCCTAATCATATGTAAAACAAAATTCTTTAAGAACTCTGAACTCACCTCTCAGGTTTGTCCGCGCGCAGTTCCACGCGCCTTACCTCAGGTGATTATAATTAGCCAATCATGGCCCAGGATGTGCTTGCACCTGCATTTCAACTTCGCTGTCGTAATTTCTGGTCAGCTTCGCTACAGTTTTTGGCGATTTGAGTCTAGTTTCTTCACCGCCGTTTATTGTATATTCCGTAATTATGTGGTACGGTAATTAAATAGTTCGAAAATTTGGAGTTTGAGCCTACAACTCGCTGAATACAATTCCCAACAGAGGAAGTGCTGGAAGATCTTTCCATGGATAATAGAAGAGAGTCTCTTCTATTATCCATGATCTTTCTTGAAGCCATTTTTTGTCATTCGAAGCTTCTGCACAAACTTTTCATCATCATTTTACGTGATATCATTGTCTTAGAAAATTTCCTTTTGTCTTTCAGTCAATCATAAACTAGAATTACGATGTGTACAATGTACATGTACTTTGCACTGATGTTACACTTTTTGCACCGGTGTTACACTTTTTGCACTGGTGTTACACTTGAACTGCACTGCTCTCAGCCAATCAGAATCGAGTAATTTTTCATGTATATTATTAAGGGAGTAATTGTGCTCGCAATTTCGCAATTTTAAAATTACTCGTACGATTACTCCCTTTATGAAATCCATTTTGAAATCACCAGTTATCCTTGCAATTTGATTGGCTCTCAGGGGTGCGATTTATTCACCAATCGCACTATTTTTTGCTCTAAATCGCATCTCTTTCTCAGCCAATGAGAACGGGACAGTAAAACAAAACAACCAATTAGATTTCAAGGTTAGTTTAAGGTAACCAATAAATTTTTAGGAAAATGAATGACAAAAAGCCACTGTGTTGCGAATTTTGCAACTACAAGTCAAAACTTTGTTGTTGTCTTCTCTTTTTCAAGACAATTGACGAATTTAATTAATGACAGTTTCTGAATAATGATAATGAGCTCCTTCAGGCTGAAGACCTTCTTTACAAGAAGTTTCCAACATTCAATGTCCATTTTGACAAACATTATTTTGTTGGCGTTCTCTTTCAACATCTGCTCAAGATCCTTATGATACCGAGTCCAGCAAAAATTAAACAAACGAAAATCACACAACAACAAATTCATAGCGATCTCAAGAAGGTACATGTTTCCAGGTTCGCGGTAGTTTCAAATGAAGCAATACAAGAGCTCAACTCTGTCGCTGCGAATACGTAGTCTTTCGATGGATTTCGACCCGCTCCACAAAACAGTGAATGAATGCCATCTTGAAAAATATATCTTGAAACAAATTAACGGCGCCGCACGAACTTGACAAGGTCCCAAGCATAAAGTTCTATGCCGAGGTCACAAAAAGAAACAGAGATACTAACAAGCTTGAATCCCTTAAAAATTGTCCAGAGTGCCATTGAACGGAATTTAAAAGAGAAAACCATCCGCACCTGTGCATCTTGCAGTCGAGGGAGTTTCACAACTCAAAAGAAAATAATCCATTGCAGAATTACGCCAGCTGCACCCTCAAATTCCTTCTCTAAAGACAACAAGAAGGCTCAGCCTCAACCACAGAAGAAAGGCAGGTCTTCCATCATTGATTCAGGCGGCGAAACTCGAACTTTGATACATGAAAGAGTCACTATTTTCGTTCTGACTTCAGAACAACTTGTTTGTTTGCTATACTTGATTGAGTGTTCGTCACATGACATCGTTTTGCATACTACATAGGATGTCAAATCGTTTCCGGTTCCTCTATTTCCAACAAACCGGCTCGTTTTGGAGATAGTACAATACATCAAAATCTAAACTTTAAGGCCATAACATTGTGCGATTTCAAAATGAATTTAGTAAAGTGGTAATTGAACTGAGTGGAGTACAACTTTAGTCTGAAATCATACTTGTGATTTCAAATCGAGCTCACGCTGCACGCTCGTTCGATTTCGAAATCACGCGTATGATTTCAGACCTAATAATATACATGAAAAATTACTCGATTCTGATTGGCTGAGAACAGTGCAGTTTTTCCTTAACACAGTGCAGAAAGGAGGTAATTGAATGCAAAAAAGGTAATAAAGCAAGCATTCTGATTGGTCAATGAACAAAGAAGTTCACAGATAGCCAATCAAATCTTTTGTTTTCAAATCAAGCGCGTGCCCTGGATGGCGCAATTATGGCACAATTTTTTCCCGATTGCGTGATAATTAAAATCACCTGAGGTTAAGAGAGTTCAGAATCCGTAAAGTTCAAAACATCCTTCACGCAAATTTTTTCATGTTTATATCATTAATAGGTAATCATACGGTTTTTCTCGTTCAATTTGGAATTAATTTGCACTTGTGAGTTTTTCAAAAAGCGAAATTGCACTCGCCGAAGCGGCTTGTGCAATTTCAGCTTTTTGATAAACTCACTCGTGCAAATTAAAGGTCATTCCTCATACTTGCATTGCGCATCCTTTCTGCGCATAATTTACGGCGTCATTTAGCACGCTCTCGGGCACGTGCACACTAAAAACATGGCGGATTTGCATTGAGATTGAGCTCTGACAGTTGAAAAATGGCTATAGCTCACCAACAAGCATGGGCACCTCAACGTTTTTTCCAGTCACTGTAATCAATTTATCATAAACTTTGCTTGAGAAAAAACTAATCATTCTGATTTCTTTTGCTGAAAATTGAATAAATAAGGAAAATAGCAGATACATTGCGGTCTTTTCTATTTGCCGTTTGGTAATCATGTCAAGAAATTTGGTTCAAATTTTAATCAAGGATTCAGCTTTCTCTCTAATTCAAACTTAAAATGTTTATTTCTGTCCGACACAGCATATTGACTGTAGTTTAATGCATTTTCTCATGAGTCTCGGTCACAGAAATTTACAATTATTACTGGGAATGTGTCTTCCAATACAACTGTAAGCATTAAATAATGCTAAAATGGGGCATTTTCAATGCCTCAGTGCTTCTTAATGAGCATGGGCAATCCCCTTTTTTAATTTCAAAATTGAAGTTCTCATATGATAAATATTCAGGGACAAAGTTTGAACGAAAATCTATTGTCACTTTTATTTCAGAGGAATTACCCTAATTCCAAATTGAACTCGAAACCGTATGATTACCCATACAAATGCACGCCACTGAGTTCAATTACCATTATGAATTGTATTCCAGTCGGTCCAATTACTGTTACTAATCGTGCTCATGCTCAAGTCAGCCTTGCGATTTTGAACTTACTCACGCGAATATTAGGTCCAATTACTTTTCCTAAGTGACACACTCATGTCTTGTGAATAAATATATAAGTTCGAAATAATGTCGGAAAAGAGAAGTAGATGTAAAATGACGGCACACTTCTTCAAATTGTCCTTTTTTGCGAAATTGCTTTTGAAGTGGCTTATTGGCAACACAGCTACCAGTTATGTTATTTTTAAAAAGGGGGACATATAAATGTCAACAGAAATAAAACACTTACATGGTAATCGGTGGCTAGTGCCCTGTCTATTCCATTTGCTGTGCACAACTCCTTGGCTTCTAATTTTGTCATCTTAACACCAAACAGCCACAGAAAATGCAGCTGAGGAACACTGCTGAGATGCTGAATCAGGACACTGATTCCTCGACCAAGTGGATTGTGTGATAGGTCAAGTTTATACAGGTCTGGTACATCCTTCAGTGCACAGGCCAGTGCTGATACTTCCTCTTCTCCCATCTGTGTATCTCTCAAATTCAGCCTCTTCAAACCAGTAACAAAATTCAAGTGTTTAGCCAGCTCGATAATCCCATAACCCAGTGGATTGTATGATAAATCAAGACTCTGTAGCTGTGAAATATTTGGCAAACATTGGAATACAGCTGTGGCTTCCTGTTCACCCATTTCTGTATTTTGCAGGATCATCTCTGTCAGAAAAGGCACACAGTGTAAGTGGTTAGCCAGTTCAATGATCCTGTGACCCACTGCATTGTCTGATATATCACGTTCTTGTAATCCACTTATAGATGCCAATGAAGCTCCAAGTACAGCGGCCTCTTTCTCTTCCATATTGACACCGCCCAACCTTAAGACTGTCACTTGATCAAGGTTCTCCACCAACTCATTCACTCTGCTGTGCAACGGGTTTCTTGACAAGGCAAGTTTGTGCAAGTTACCAGCCTGGTGCAGTAAACTGGCGATCTTATTAACACATGTTGAGGTCAAATTGATGTCATTAAGTTCTAAGCTGTGGAGGTTGTCGGAAAAGTGAATGTTGGCAACCATACTCTCTATCAGTCCAGCATCGTATGATGTGTCTATGCTGCCGTTGATCTCGATGTTGCGAGGGTGTGGTATGAAAGGTATCACGTTTTTCACAACCATGAGTTCATCACTTGTTGGGTTCTTCTTAATTACAATATCTCGGACCATTGATAGGCAATGCTGCCCAGTCTGATCCAGTATGTTCTCAGTCAAAACCAACGCACTGCTGCTGTCTTGATTCTTTGACTGTTCATCAACAGGCTTCTGAGAAGTAGACACTGGTGTTGATGTGAGAACAGTGAGCAGTTCTGTAGGCAGAGCATGCCAGTAGTTCTTGCAAATGCGAGTGAGACAGAACAACATCTGCTGTCCTTCTTTCTTAAGGAAAAAGCTATCTGCTGCTAGATTGGCGTACTTTTTTACACTCATGACTTCTCCTGAACACAACACAAGGGAAGTGTTTAAGTCAACAAGTAAGGAGTGAACTTCATCATCATCTATTTCTTCACTTTCGAAAAATAGATAGTTTGGACGTCTACTGGTGGAATTCAATAAGTGTTCTCTGGCAGCAACAGAAACTCGTTCACCAGTTAGTATTAGAACATAATTAACACACTTAAGGAAAAAAGGGAACACAGCTTGTCTGCCTGACGCTGCACAAGAAAACAAACAATCAGAACAGATAGACATAAACCTTTTTTGATGATATGACAAATCCTTAACAGAAGGCGTCTCGGTGAAGTTGTACGCTGTTAGACCTTCTTTGTCTCCTATCATCTGCAGATGACTGAGAACAGCGCAGGCAGCATCTGGTGACAACTCACAGGCGAATTTCAAAACTTCAAACATCTCCTGTATTTTTTGGAATGAGTCAACTTTTGAAAGACAGGTGACGCTTTCATTTTTCCTATTCATCAGTTCTTGAACCATGAACTTGGCAGCGACGAACTCCTGAACGGACTTATGAAGGAAATAGACGATTTTCTCTGGAATCGAACTTGAAAGCTTTGAAGTTTGCAAAAAACCAGTGTCAATAAATGTCTTGAAGGCACGGTCAGCAGGCAGTTTGCTAAAGCTGAAATATAGACAGTTCTCCAAAAGAGCGTAAAAAGCAAGTTCTCCTAATCTCAATAGTTCCTCTGTGTATTCATCTATGCTTTGAAACTTCTCTTCTGAAACTTTTGAATCCAGGTGATACAAGAACGTGTCCATGAATCTTGAGTAAAGGTCCGCTCCAGATGTAGGTAGTCCCTTACGACCTTTCTCCTTCCAGACTAGACACAACATTAATAGGAGAAGTGGTATCTGCGCCATGTCCCAGAGTTTGTGTTTCCGCAGGTATTTAACAAGCTCTTCTACATCTTTCTGATCACTAATGAACTTGCTAGCAAACTCTTTGACTTTCTCCTCACTATCAAACCCACTGAGCTCGAGTTGAACATGACTGTGCTTTCTTAGCTCCTCTTCTTTCACTCGCCGTGTTGTGATAACAACACAACAACCTCTCAGCACAGTGCCTCTCCAGATCTGATTAACTGGTGATGATTTTCCACCACTGTACTCGTCATAGCCATCCAAAACGAGCAGGACTTTGCCTTGGTTCTCACGGACATATTTATCCAGTTTATTGACTGCCATTGGATCATCAGCAGACAGCAGTTCAGCAGTTTTCAGCATGGTGCGGAAATCTTGACTGTCGCAAACATCTCGCAACTTAATATATAGTAAAACATCGCACGTCTTTAGGATTTCTTTCTTGCCTCTGGTCCAGTCCACAGCAATTTTCTGAGCGAAAGTAGACTTTCCTATTCCCGGTTTATGGACCTTTTCCCACCTGTTTAATAATCTGTTTTCCAAAACTAGTGAATTCACATGTAAGAGAAAACTCGTTCTGGAATTCATGACTTTTAGACATAAAGAAGCAAAATAACATTACTGCTACAGCCGAAAACAACACATCTCTCAGGCATGCTTTCAGCTTTGATGGAAGTCACAATATGAGAAGCTCACAGTCCCGGGTTTACGTCACGAATTACACTCGACCCATTCTCTTTCAGCAAGTTCCGCGGCTTGGTAATGGGTTTTTAAATCTAAAAAAAACTAAAATCAATAAAATGGCTTTAGAATGGCGTATCTACCCGCCTCAGCCTAACGCAATCGTATTCTTGTTCCCAGGGCAGCCTGCCACACTTAGCCTATAAAGCCCCGATTTTTGTTGTGCTTAATCCTTTTATAATTCTGAGCAAAATGGTGTTTTTTTTTCTGCCTGCGACAGGGTAAAAGGGGGACTGGGAGAAATCAACAGAGGAGACGCCTAGTTTTCTTTGTGTACCGGTGAGTTACATTTCCTGCAGACGTAAAACTTACATGCATTACTCAGCATCCAGGCGTTAACCTTGTCTGCCTGCAGAAATGGAGTCTGTAATTGGCATCAAGTTTCAAGTTTCAGTTTATTTGCCTTTTTGCATCACATAAATACAGAACTAAAGGAAGAAAAAATATGGCCAAACAGGATTAGACGAAAGATGAGCAGTTCTCTCGCGCACTGCTGTCAAGACGAATTTCAGTAACTGCGGCGTTTATGGACCTTTTCCCACCTGTTTAATAATCTGTTTTCCAAAACTAGTGAATTCACATGTAAGAGAAAACTCGTTCTGGAATTCTGACTTTTAGACATAAAGGAGCAAAATAACATTACTGCTACAGCCGAAAACAACACATCTCTCAGGCATGCTTTCAGCTTTGATGGAAGTCACAACATAAGAAGCTCACAGTCCCGGGTTACGTCACGAATTACACTCGACCCATTCTCTTTCAGCGTTCCGCGGCTTGGTAATGGGTTTTTAAATCTCTGTTTTCCGCCACTTTGAAAATTCACAGAAAATTCCGGTTTTAACCAAAACAAAATTTTTTGCACCAGTTTGCCCAGAATTAAAAAACAAAATGGGGGTTTGTAGGCCGCCATGATGGAATGACAACTTTCGAACCATTCATTACCTGTTGATTGCATGATAATAAATACCTCTTACTAACAGAGTTTGAGGTCAGTACCGCTTCACGCTGGAACGAGGTACTAACTGAGAGATTTAATAATCACATTTACACACAGTAACGAATACTCTAATGAAGAATTACATGGAAACAGCACTGGATGAGTTCCTACACTGCACTGAATTGAGGGGAACAAAAAAGTTTCCTTTTCCAGAAGGGTGGTCAGTTTAGTAACTTGAAGAACGTTAAAGTAAACTAATTTCATTCATAATTTTCAAGTTTCTTAATTATAAATTCAAACTTGTATGATGCAGCTAACCGTTTGATTCTGCTTCTCATTTGATCTCTTTCTCTTCAGCAAATGCGAAACCTCCTCGTTCCAATTCAGCCTCTGTACTCAGCCGACTGCTACCATTCTCCCAGAC
>JAHPZR010017757.1:0-17030 GCA_019787425.1 Platygyra sinensis
GATTGTGTGGCATGCATGACAACCTGATTCATGAGCGGTTTCAAACGTTTTTGGTTTGTGACTGCCATCTTCTGGATGTTCATGACGTGAAAACAAGGCAACTTAGGTTGTGAGGAAAATGTGAGCATTTTTATACTTTTATCTTTATCTAAACTTTTTTTTCTGGTAGAACAATAGAAACATACCATTTCTTTCAGCCTTGAGTCTGATGAAATATTTTTTTAGAAACAGAAACCAAGCAAGCTTGTTGCATTGTACTGATTGTGAAAATGAAATGTAAACATTGCCCCATTTCTTGGACAACCCAATTGCCGGATACTTCCACTTTTTGCTTCTGTAAAAATAAAACAAACTTAAATGATACTTCCCCAATACTTATCAACTAGGCTTCCTGGCTGAGCTTTGCCACTTTTAGACGGATGATTTTTTAAGCTTTTGATGAGCTAATAATACATAATACATAAGTTGTCATGCAACTAAGCATGACCATATATTTATTCTTTGTTGTAGTATTTTTTATTATTTTATAAATAAAAAATATATATTAATTTGTTTATTAATTAAATCAATGTAGTTAGTTAATCATTTATTTATTTTTTATAACCTTAAACTGATCGATATGGAGTGGAAACAGGAATTTGACTTGTTCCTGTTGCAAGAAATAGTTGTTTCAGAACCTTTCATGTTCAAATCAGCAAATGCAAGTACACATTTAGAAGCAGCAGCAGCTGCAAAATCAAATGTTTGTTGCAAGAAATAGTTGTTTCAGAACCTTTCATGTTCAAATCAGCAAATGCAAGTACACATTTAGAAGCAGCAGCAGCTGCAAAATCAAATGCTGCACTGGCACTAATTGAGAAAATGACTAAATATGAGTCATGCTGTATTCAGTGAATTCAGATATGCACCTCAAGGTTAAATTTTCTTTGTTTAATAAATTATTCATATACTTGAGAAAGAAAATTGAACACTACTGTTTCCATACGTTTTATAGCCTGCATAACAGGCGTAATTTTTTGCATATTTCTGGCGAGCAGAGGCGAAAGCAAGGCAAGTGCAAAGCGCAGTTGCGTGCGAGGGGAGGAGTGCTAAAAAATCCCGCCTGTCCCCATACTATTGTTCAAGCTCTTCCGCCCCCAGACACACCCTAAATGAACAGCCAATCACAGTGTTAGAAAAACAATGGTGATCACGGCGCGTTGTGAACCAAATCTTACATGTAAAACATCCAAGGTCTTGCTCTCATCCCTAAAACGGAGAAATTACTTCTTTGGGACTGAAAATAGAAAGGAAAAACACAAATCAATGTTTAAGTGCCCTCAGAATGGAATATTTGGCAGTGCAGAGTCCTCTCAAACCTTTCTGGTGGAAGAATTTTCCCTTCAACAGCCTCAAATAACATTACGATCTGCGGGCTTTGCATTGAAAACTGATCGCGGATTTAAAGCAGGTTCCTGGACTTAAGAAAACCAAAATGGTAATGTACAGTATTACTACAACGTTGAATTCAACTTTTGGAAAGACTGGTAAGGCCACAGCCGATAAAATGACTGGCAAAGTTGTCGGTAAACTCAAGCTTTTGCTTTAGTATGAAGAATGAATTTCATGCTGTCACGCGAAGTACGTCTGCGAAAGTTTTAACATTTTTAGCTTTTAGATAGGTTTTTCTCCTCATGTTGAATTAAAATTTATTGGTACTGAACTTCCAGTGCCGTTTCTTTCCTTTGGTTACCTTGATTTGGGAATTTAAGGTTTTTAATTTGAACAGTACTTTGTACGCTTAATTTCTGAATAATTAATTTACGGCGACCTCAGCGGTTTTTTTGTTTAGTTTATTCGCTTCGCTAAAATCTACATTTTTGAGTCTTATTCAGCTACTGCAGAACCCCTGAGAAAAGGCTTAGTGGGCACTAATTTAACCTGGTTTAATTTAAATACGATTTATCTCAAAATAACTGGCCTGTTTCTTTGTTATCTTTTTTATTTACACCCAGGGATTTACAACTTTCATCTTTCATTCGCTGCACTGTATTATTTTGTCTGCGACAAATGCCCTTGAATGAGCAAAATTTAATGACTAAGTTATTGCCTTTGAACTGTTTGGAGGACAAAACGGAGAAAACATGGGAAAATAAGAGCGAAACGCGCTAGTAAAACAAGAAAATCTGATGGGGAATTAGTATGGCGGGTGGATGGTGTCAAAATTAGTACTACCAATTTGAATGGCGATTTACCAAAATGAATGGATCACGTTTCAATTGAATGGCTCACCAAACAGAATGGCTCGTCATAAATTGAATGGCGATTTACCAAAATGAATGGATCACTATTGAATTGAATGGCGTGTTACCAAAACGAATGGTGCACGTTAAATTGAATGGCTTACAAATTGAATGGTTAATCGTAAATTGAATGGCATACTTCCAAACTGAATGGGAAGTTACCAAAATGAATGGATCACGTTCAAACTGAATGGCGATTTACCAAAATGAATGGATCACAGTTGGATGGCCCACCGCGAATTGAATTCTGGGCTAAGCTCAAGGAGCCTGGGATCGACTAACATTCGATCCAGTCTTGCGCGAATGAAGTGCGTTCATCATGGCGGACGAGTTGTTTGTTCAACTTAGAAACGCATTGCTCGATGTGTCGAGGCAGCTACAATCGTACTTGTCCGATGAATTGCTTGAGGCTACGGTATATCGGCTGGAACAAATCTGTCGTTACGTTCTTGTTCTTGCAGGAACCAATCCCTTCTTGAACGATCTGTTTGTGAGTATCACTTCAATATTGTCTCGCCTTGCAACCTGCGAAAATCTTCTTCATTCATCTGGTTATAATGCACCAGTACACTTAAGCGGGCGCCCAGGAAGACCAAAATTTGAGATAAATCGAGAGCAGCTGGAGTACTTCCTCTTTTATGATCTTGGCGTTCAAGATATCGCAGATGCCCTCAGTGTGTCAAAGAGTACAGTACAGCGACGCTTTCATGAGTATGGGATTTCTTCGAGTTCAGCTATGTCGCAGCAAACAGACGACCAACTGGATGACCTAGTGAGGCAGATAAAAAACGCTTTTCCAAATGCAGGTTACCGTCGCGTTGATTCGCAGCTACGTTATCAAGGAATCAACGTCCCCCAGTCTCGAGTTAGGGAAGCAATGCAACGCGTTGACCCAGAAGGTGTAGCACAGAGATGGTTAGCTCTAACGCCACGGTGTACTTACAATGTTCCAGGACCTCTGTGCTTGTGGCATATTGACGGCAACCACAAACTCATAAGGTTTGACATTTCAAGTATAATTATATGTATTATAAGTGCTCACCCGTTTTCCCCAATTCCTGCGAAAAGAACGAAAAAAAAGAACAGTATTTGAGCCAGCAGTCACCAGTGGGCGAGCCTCCCGCATACATAATTTCGGTCTCACTTGCGTGTTTGTGTAAGAATCTTCCCAGCCGCTTAGAGAAGCTGAAATTCATGCTATAGTGAACACTGATCTAAAACGTTATAAACATAATGCAGTGATGAATTGATGTCATTAGTAATTATGGTGACATCATTTCCAAAAAGTAACATCATTATGTCAGTTTGAAAAATAAATATAACATATCCTATTATTCAGGTGGAGACTGGTTGTTCATGGAGGTGTTGATGGCTACACACGCATCCCTGTATATCTAATGTGCAATACAAATAACCGTGCTCAAACAGTGCTCAACTTGTGTGTGGAAGCTGTCGGTATGTATGGGTTACCTTCAAGGGTTAGATCGGATAAAGGGGGAGAGAATGTTGGAGTGTCTCTCTTCATGCTACAGCACCCAAATCGTGGTCCAGGCAGAGGAAGCATGATTGCTGGGCATAGTGTGCATAATCAACGAATAGAGAGGCTCTGGCGAGATGTCTATGATGGGGTGTTGTACATTTATTACAGTCTGTTTTATCATCTTGAAGGATGTGGTGTTCTTGACCCTACAAGCGAGTCAGATTTGTTTGCACTGCATTATGTGTATAAACCACGAATTAATCACCATCTGTCAGTGTGGAAGGAAGGATATCTCCGACATCGCATCAGAACTGCAGGCCAAAGAACACCAATGCAACTGTACATTTTAGGCCTGCTTCAGATGAGAGGATCTGACCAGCTACCTGCACAGGAAGTCTATGAGCAACTTTCCGAGGTAAGACTGTCATACTGTGAGAAGCACAGAGAAAAGGCATTAAATTATTCAATGTGAATATTATTCAACTGTTGAACAGTAGGTTGAATGTCTTTAGGTGCTGTCCCTGTAAAACAACCAGTCATTCATAAAACCTCTCAACATTTCAACCTCTTAACAGTGTGAACAAGTCACCATTTTAGAAATAATTTCAATTCATCGCTTTTTTGTGCTTGATAATTATACGCAACAAAGAAAACAATTGGAGATTTTATTTATGAGATGAAATAACAAATGCAATTTTCTTGTACATGCATAATTTATAAAGAAGTATTCAATTGGACTAAAAACCCATCTGATTATAAAAATCATTGGTTGTGTGTAATGTTGTGTTCATATGTAAGTTCTAATGTGTACTTTAGGATGAAGTGGAAGCTTATGGGGTCGACTGGGATGGGCCATTGCCACAGCTGGAACCTTATGAGAGCACCGTTGATGTCCCCGAGACACAATCAGTTCTCAGTGATCAAGAGATGTTCAGGCTTCTTAGTTTGGTTGATCCCCTCTCTCTCAGTGATTGTCATGGAATTGATCTGTACATGCAGACTAGAGCTTTTATCACTTCCTGTCAATCTTAGCAAATAAAGACAAGAAAAACATCTGTATTTATTGGATCTTGTAGGGATCTGATTGCCCAATTATCTCTATGAGCCACACCTACAGAGAATCATGGTGGTTGTACTTAATGTTGCCAAGTCTTGGACTTGTTCCACTGAATACAATTACCATAATTCCCTGCAGGTGTATCTCAAGGAATGTTTTGATATCCTAGACAGCTTTCATAATAATAAAACACCAGGGAATGATGGTATTCCTATTGAATTTTACAAAACATTTTGGCCTCTAATTAGTGATAGTTTTATTAAGTGTGCAAATGAATGTTTTGAAAAAGGTGAGATGTCCTGTTCCCAAAAACAAGCTGTAATCACTCTTATTGAAAAAAAAGGAAAGGATCGCTCTTTTGTTGAAAACTGGCGTCCGATTTCTCTTGTCAATGTTGACACAAAAATAATGTCCAAAGTAATTGCTTCAAGAATTAAAAGTGTGTTACCTAATATTATTCATCATAATCAGACAGGTTACGTTGAAGATCGCTTTATAGGCGAAACAATTCGATCTATCTATGATATAATGGATTATACTGTTGAAGAAAAAATTCCAGGTCTACTGATTTTCATTGATTTTGAAAAAGCTTTTGATAGTGTAGAGTGGGATTTTCTTTTTAAATGTCTTGAAGCTTTCAATTTTGGATCAGACTTTCTGCACTGGATTAGAACTTTTTATAAAAATGTTCAGAGTTGTATAATGAACAATGGCACTGCTTCAAATTATTTTCTACTCGAACGAGGTGTTCGGCAGGGAGATCCACTCTCCCCTTATCTTTTTATAGTAGTCGTGGAAACTCTAGCAATTGCGATTCGTCAAAATCAAGAAATAAGAGGAATAAGTATCGAGAACGAGGAAACGAAGATCCTGCAATACGCAGATGATACAACTGCAGTGTTGTCGGATGTAAGCTCAGCTGAACATTTATTTGAATTGTTGAATCTTTTTAAGAACATTTCAGGTCTTAAAATTAACTGCAAAAAAACGGAGGGTATGTGGATTGGGTCAACCAAAGAAAATAAAGCAAAACCTCTAGGAATCAAATGGCCTAATGAGCCGATAAAAGCCCTCGGAGTTTATTATACGTATGATGCAAAACTTCTCAGAGAAAAGAACTTTATAGAAAGACTGGATAGCATTAAAAAACTTGTCAATATTTGGTCCTCAAGAGGTTTATCCATCTATGGTAAATTGACAATAATCAAATCCTTTCTAATCCCCAAATTTGTTTACATATGTGCATTACTACCAGCACCAAATGAAGTGCTGAAACAGTTAAATCAATTATTATTCAAATTCTTATGGAAAGGTACAGACAAAGTGAGACGTGTGTCGGTGATAAATGAATATAGGGAAGGTGGCTTGAAAATGATTGATCTAGAGACTATGGTTAAATCTTTAAGACTAGCATGGCTGAAACGAATTTTTAATGATAATGATGGGACATGGAAGAGGTACTTAAAACACCAGTTGAAATCCGTAGGAGGTCTTTTCTTTATAAATTGTAATTACGATGTTAATGACTACACTATCTCTTCCCAATTTTATCGCGAACTCTTGTTGTGGTGGTCACAGTTCCGTGGAACGTTTGCTTCAGAAAGTAATTGGCAGAAAGTCATCTGGAATAATAAAGAAATACGAATAGACAAAAAAACAGTATATTTTAAAAATTATCATGAATCTGGAATTGTCTATGTAAATGATCTTTTATTTAATCTAAGCAGCAACGACTCTTTCAGCTACTTTGCAAAAACAATTAGTAAAATCAATATTCTTCAATGGGCAGGCCTTCGACATTCTATACCTGACTTTTTAAAAGGCGATTACCCATCCCCGCCATCAACCCAGGGTTCTCCATATCAGGCGGTAACCAGTAAAATTTACCGCTTGTCAGAGCACTTATTACCGCCTTCAAATGCTCAGAAGTCTTAAAAAATACGCATTTAATTTTACGGTGAGCTAACCACGTAAGAAAGTTAATTATAAATAAAACAAATAAACAGTGTGCTGTTATAGATCTACGTGTACTTTATTTAGTTAACAGTGATTTTTCGCGGGCTTTCCGCTGCTAGCGTCAGGACATTCGTCAGTTCTTCGCACGTGCAAATGTTGTGTCCTTCAGTAGCTTTCGGTTGCTCAGTTTCCACGATGAAATGGCAGCAAACAATGCTCTCCTTGTCCAGTAACAAGAAGTCACGAAGAGTAGCAGGTAAGCTTTACAATAATTTTAGGGGAAAACAAAACAAAGCTTACGTACTAGCGATGAAAAAGTAGCCGATTGCCAGAAATAACCGCCTTGTCGTTGACTGCTCTACATTTGCATTGCCGACAGTATGGCGAACATGTGGGGACAAAGCCACTCTTCACCGTGAAATTCTACTCGAAATGTATTCCAGACAACGATTTAAAAGAAGCATTAAAAATAATATCCTTCAACAGCATAAACGTTCTGGACTTAAGACAATCATAACACAAATTCGGCAATTCAAAGTGATGCGATTTCGTAGTGATGCGATCCGTAGCAGATACCGCTGATTTTCCAGTGATACGCCATGTGAGTGACACCAAAGATACTGAGTATCACCCGAAATTGGTGGGAGAACATTTTACCTTATCAGCAGTTTGGAAAGGGCATATTAAATCAGATAAAAATGCTTTTAACAAAATTTTACTTTGTTTTATTCAACATCTGAACCTTAAGTTGTATCATTCACATAATTTATGAATTTTTCGATGGTGAATTTTTGATAGGCGCAATGTACTGTATATTTTAGAAAATGACAAAGTTGAGAATGATCAGCCCCCTGAAGCTGCAAATGTGCCTTTGCGATCAACAGGAGAGCAAATGGTAAATGAGCCACCCTCGACCAATAAATCTGTAGAAACGTCCGAGTCTGTTAGCGCATCACCTTCGCAAGCTGACAACCAATTACCACCCAAAGAGCGGAGACTGTTAAAATTGCCATTGGAAGCAGCTTCAGAATTGAACACATCTAAACTCTCTGGTATTTCATAAAAGCAGCATCTACGCATCCTGGAAGCAGCTTTTCGTGGTAGTGAACCCCATGTTTTACACCATCATATACTATGTGCAAAGAAGAGCTACAAGTCGCTATCTTCCAGTGAAATATTATAGGCAGACAGTTCCCATCAAAGCCCTATGTTTTCAAGCATGAAGAATTACTGTAACTATTTTGCCCATTTGCAAGTAGAGCCTTTTTACTCAGGCTTTTTGCACAGGGACCTTTTTTGATCCCGGTGACCACTACTCTCACATAATATGACGAAGTATGCTATTGTGAAAGCGAGTTCTTTATGGTTTCTGCTTTGTGAGGCTAACCAATATCAGACTGTGTTGTGTTGTCATGAATAAGTCAAGTGAGAGTTAATTAATGTGATTGTAATGTATACAAGAATGCTGAGTGCCTCAAAATGACAACGAGTTTGATGTTTTTTGAATTAGTGAGGGTTGTGTGCCAACCTAAAATAAAGGCCACATACTAGAAATAAAAGAAAACTTAAATAGTGTGAAATAAATGAACCTTGAACCTTAATTGTGTGAAGGCTGTTTTTATACTCATAGGGACAGCACTGACCAGTTTAGCTCAACCCATATGGTGCAAAAGTTCGACTTGATTGTCACTTATTCTTAGAGGAACGTCCAACATTAACCAAATGCTTTACCGGTTTGAACAGGTCCCTTACCTGTTGCGTGGAAGACAAGGGAGAACCCTGTCAACCTCTCCTTCATTTCTGATTCACAACAACCTCTTTGATGTGACGAAAAAGAAATTGAAAGATTATTATTCACTACTTGTCACGAAAAAAGCACAGCCTCCTAACATTATCCATAAATGGAAAAGCGATTTTAACCTTTCGGATGATCATTTAAGAGAATTTTTTCTGTTACCTCATTCTGTTGCGCTCGAATCTTATGTTAAGGCTTTCCAGTATAAAGTCCTTCATAATATACTCTATACAAATAAAAAATTATTCAAAATTGGTTTCAGAACAGACGATGTTTGTACTTTTTGTGAAGCCGAACCAGAAACTCTGTACCATGTCCTTTACCAGTGCACTTACTCAAGGCGATTTTGGAACGATTTTGAATCTTATTGGCGCCTTTTATCAAATCAACAAGTTTGTCTTTCTTTGCAGAATGTTATATTTGGTATCATATCCGAGCATTGCCCTTTAACTAAATTACTAAATTACTTTATTATTGTTGGAAAGCTGTTTTTGTGGGACTGCAGAAGAAACCAAATAGAACCTAACATTAAAGGTTATCAAAACAAAATAGCAAAAAAATATGAAACCAAACGTAAAATAAAAAAGGAAAATTATTTTGAAAAAAAAATGGATATTTAGCCCTGGCCAGAAATCAAATTAATATGTCGATAAATTTATTATTTAAGTAATTTAGATTATTCGCCCTTTGCAATCGAGAAACTATTCAATCATTTATTATTTCCTTTTGTGTGTGTGTGTGTGTGTGTGTGTTCTTGGTTCTTTCTGTCTTTTTTTTTCTTGTGTAGTTTCTTTTTGTTACCTGCAGTATAACGTAAGCTAATGATGTAAATTAAGACCCATCTAATAATTTTTAGCCTTTTTTTAAAATTGATGTAAGCTTGAATGAAAATAAAAATGTGAGTATAATAAAAAATAAAAAATAAAATAAAAAAATAAAAAAAAAAACTTTCTCTGTCCTCTCCCTTCTGCCATCCTGTAGCATACAGGCTCTAATGTCTGACGGCAGAACCTAGTTCCATCTTTCTTCGGTAGTCAGTTGGATTTTGACTGTTGTTATATGAGAGCAGAATGTAATTTTTTCCCCTGTACTAACATGAAATAATTATGTCTTTTTCGGGTAGTCAGTTCCAATTCAACTTCTGTTATCTGAGGCAGAACCTAGTTATCAGTTGCATTTGGGCTGTTGTTATCTGAGGGCAAAATGTAAACATGATAACTATTTTTTATCTTCTTCTTTTAAATTGAAACTATTCTGTCTTTCACCTATTGTTATCTGAAACAGATTGAACCTAGTGCTGTCTTTCTTGGGCAGTCAATTGCATTTGGACTGTTGTTATCTGAGGCTATTATGTACTTTTTCTCTTGTTTGTATTTCAAGCCATTCTATTTTTCTAGTAGTCCTTTTACTTAACTGGTGTGTCATAAACATTGCAGTTAAAAAGTTCTTATTATCAAACATGTATATATCTCAGAACTGTCAGTGAAACATGTACACTATCAAGAGTTTGTTTTATTTTAAAATGTATTTGTTACATTGTGAAAGAACACTGCCAGCTGTCTACTAAGCTGGACAATAGACCAGCATACTGTCATGAAATTGGAAAAAAGTTTGTCAAAGAATTACTTTGGAAACATAAAATCGGACGGTTTGTTTTCCATGTTTAGATGAAAAGAACATTACTGGCGACCATATCCGTTGAAATTAGTGCATTGCTCTTCCTTTACTGTACCCAACAACAATTTGGATATCCTGCATCACTTTAGGCTCTTTTAATTGGTAGGTGGAAGCTCTCCGAGTTTACTTGTTGGTACTTATTTTCTAAGTAACAATACAAATTGTCTAATGTAATGATGTTGCATCTTGAAATCATGATTTGAACCATTTCAGAGCTGGGCATACATTCAGGCAATTGACTCTTATACAGGCATTATTATGCTAGAACAGTTGTTCTCTTACTCATGCCACGCTTTTACGAGAGGTTTACTACATGTATGGTTACAGCTTACTGAGGTTTCATAACTAAATCGCAGTTATTAGAGAAGCTGTTTACATGGAACTAACTAACTAAAGTAGGCTGCATACTTCTGGTGGTTCGAGGCTTTCTCGTAAAGCAAGTGCTGCAATGCTGCACAGAAACTATTGGAAAATTATACATCTTCTGACTCCAATGCCAAATACAGGTCATTGTCAATTTGCAGACAGTGGTGTCGACCAAAACCCTCCTTAAATGTAAAGCTTTGTAGGTGAATAGTGGCAAGAAAATTTTGATATCTTGCCAAGCCTCTTTCCGCAAACACCTGAAACTGCATCTGCCGTGGAGCACAGGCTACGTAAATGTTCAACGTTACTTCTTCTTATTTAGGGCCACTCTAACACTTTCTGTTTTTCTCCACAAACTTAGATTATGATTTTTTTCTCTCTGTGGTAGGTCTTCTTTTGGTAGCACCTGCCTCTACACCATTACTGAACTAGTTAGTGGATGAACTTCTAACAGAAAGGAAACAAACGATGAAAGGGAAACTGCAGTCCAGCATTTTTTTGCGTGAACGTGAGTTAATCTAGCCTTTTTGCTCATTGACTTGAAGCCTACTTATATCAGAAGGAATCTTTGTCTATTTTTCTCTTTTTTACATGTTGAATGCGTGGACACTTGCTGCCAAGATGCTGTGACAGCGTCTGCTTTTCCTCGGTTACCAATGGTTATTGAGCTAAACCATGCCTGATGAGGTATTCAACTGTAAACAAACCTAGGTTGGCTTACTTTTGATTTTGCTGCCTCTCACCAAAGTTTGTTACTGTGCTTACACGGCTTAAAACAAAACCAAGGTAAACACCTCTCATGAAAACACAGGCTCAGTGTTGATACACACACAAAACTGCACTTCCGTTGCCATGGCAACAATGTGAACAAGTTGATTCCTTGCTGGTTTTTAAATTTTAACGCTGGGGGATGTCGATATTCTTGCAATATGATCCGTTAATTCATTGGTGAGCACAAGAACATTTAGTCTCCTCCACAGCCGTTTTTTGGGATGTCACGCAACGCTCCCCCCAAAGAAATGGCTGCTCACAACCTAACCACATTCCTTTCATGAAATAAGCCAATCACAGTCTCAGTTTCATTTTCAACAACCAGTTCGCACCAAATTCGCTGTCCGAGCCATGTCCAATCAGAAACCGACTTTTATCTCTGCATAGTTAGGCGATCGCGTGTGAAAAAATGGCGGGTCTAGAAGAAGCTTTTCAACTAGCGTCGTCAAAGTTTAAAATTTTTGAGCTGAATGCTCACCAGAAGCTTGCAATTTGAGAAATTGTCGTCGAGAAAGAAGATCTTTTTGTGAACCTGCCTACAGCATCCGGAAAATAGTTGATCTTTCAGCCTCTCCAGCACGTGTTTGACAACATTTCTGATTACAATGGTCATATTGTTGTTGTCGTGTCTCCTTTCATCAGTCTCATGGAGGATCAAGAGAATTATTTGCGAAGTCTTGATCTGTCTGCAGTCAACATTTCTTCAGATTCTAAAACTGACTTTTCAAATATAGAGAAAGGACAATATTTCATTGTATATGGCTCACCTGAAGCATGGCTTATGAATGAACGCTGGCGATCAATGTCGAGCAACGATGTCTACTTGAGTAAACTTTGTGCCGTTGCTGTCGATGAAGCACATGTCTTATGGCAGTGGTAAGTCAAACTTTAAATACGTTTTCTATATTTACAGCCTGTTGGAGTGAATAGAACGATAATTGCTGGGTAAAATTCCTTACATGTATGCTTTGTGCATACTCAGTTAAAAAATTAGAGGCCTACAGTCAATGTAGCAATGTCACTGATACCATCATTCACATATCGGCAGGGTAAGAGCTTAAAACGTTCTTTCTTATAAATTTCCAATTTATTGAGTTAACTTTTTGTTGAAGTACGATTTTTTCCTTGCAGGAGTGAAGCAAAATAAATGATTATCTTGGGAATGACAGTGCAAAAAAATAATAATTGTAAAAAATAATTTCATCATCTATTATTGAAAGTAGGTTGCAAAACAAATCTTAAAAACCTAGAAGTGGAACTTTCTGACTGTTCTCAAACGTTACTGCTCTGTTTACAGGGGAACATCAGAAGGCGATAAAATGGCAGCATTTCTAGAATGTTATGGCCACCTTCATGAGCTACAGTCATTAGCACCAAATGTCAAGATGATTGCCCTGACAGCAACTGTGACAAAGCTCACAAAAGAGACCATTTTAAATATTCTTCTTATGGAGAAACCATTTGAAAAACAGGAAAGCCCAAACAAGCCTAATGTCTCTTAAAGTGTGAAGTGTATACAAAAAGATGAAGACCATGAAATGTATTTTGAGTGGCTGGTGAAAGAACTAAAGTCCAAAGGCAATCATTTCTTGTCAAACTATAACAATCATTTCTTGTCAAACTATAAGGCAATGCAGTATCATCTATGGAACAATAAAAGGCATGCTTGGAAATGATATTTATTCTCAAACAGATGAAAATCCAAGCAATGTACTTGTGGAAATACTTCACTCTTGCACACCCTCTGCAAACGAGGAAAAGATTCTTCTTGCCTTCCAATCAGTGACTGGAACTGTCCGTCTTTTGGTTGCAACAATCGCATTCGGAATGGGGGTAGACTGTAAAGGGGTCCATAGAGTAATTCACTATGGATCTGCTAAAAATGTGGAGGCATATATCCAGGAAACTGGCAGAGCAGGCAGGGATGGTGCTCAAAGTGTGGTGTACCTTTTGTACCATGGGATTCTGCTTACCCACGCTGATGGCCACATGAAGCAATATTTCAAAACTCGTGAGTGCAGAAGAGAGGAGTTACTAAAGCACTTTTATTCCACTACTTGGCAGCAACTTGTTCACCGATGATTAGGCAGTTTGTTGATACCATGATTGTGGCATTAACCGATAAAGAGTGGTTATAATGACCCATCAAATTTTATGTCTTGGAAAGTACTGGAAACTGGTACCATTTAAATGTCTCAGTGGACTTCATAAGAAAGAAAATGTTCCTTATAGAAGCAGTGTTCATCTTCATTTGTTGTTGTGCTCTGTTGAAGTTTATTTCAAATATGTAATACATAATTATTTATTATGAAATTATTTTACCAGAAAACAAATTCAGCCACCTAAAGGGTGTCAAATTATAACTAACCATGTTTTGACATCAGAACCTCTGCACATTTGACCAAAAGATTTTTATTTTTCTGTATTTCACCCTACTTTTTACTCAGCTACGTTTTCTACATTTATCCAATCAGCCATTTCTGTGATGCACTTTGCCTGTGTCAAAACGAGTCTAAAAGCAAAATCATTCATATGATTTGCACCTAGAGATTCATTTCACGATGATCAAACTCATTTTTAACTTGGAAAATATATTTTCCACGTTGTAGGAGTGAACCTGATTTCACTCCTTCACTCCATCACTTCCCGTTAGACATTTGGAAACCTGGGGGAGCTCCCAAATGAAACTTGAAGGCAATGAATGCTCGTCGGAAAATTTGAATTTCACTCCTACGAAAGACTTATGCGGAGGTTGCCTGAGCTTCATTATACCCCTAAAAGATACCACTTAAAACGGAATAGGTTTGATCACTAGCTGTTGTTCAAGAGAGGATCCCGTGGGCACTTGTAGACCCGACTCGCGTAATCAAGAGATCAGCAGAAATCAAGCCTGAAAACAGAAATTAAATAAGAGCATTTCATTATTATTTCTTGAAGTGCACCCTAAACGATACTTTGACTGCTAAAAATGGTGATGTTTCATCCTCAACACCCTAAGTGAGACCAGAATCCTTGATTTGTACCCAAGACGACAAAAATTTATCAACCTTTGCATATAGGAGTTTCCCCCCCCCGGGTTTTGAACATCTGCCATTTAAAGCTGTTTCAAGGTCGGTTGCAGTGTGTCAAGTTAGTTATTCTTTGAATTCTGACCCAAGAACTCAATATCTTATCGCAGAAATGCTCTACGTTGAATAAATTCTTGCACGAACTTTTTTTAAAATAGAAGCTACCTGTAATTATAGAAGTCTCACATTTCCCGAAAGTGCCCGCTCATACAGATTTAACCATACTCAATTGCCTCAAAAGCAATAAGAAAACATAATCGACTTTATTATTTGTCACAAAATTGACGAGCTGTATGAATTTTCGAATGATTGAAGCCGTGATTAAATGTTTTGAAAGATCAACAGTCGGGTAACTGAGGAGAATTTGAATGACGTGTCCTGCTGTTTACTTAGCGAAGTTTATGTCGAAGATGTTTTAACTTCATTTAGGAAGTATTGTAGAGGGATAGTGTACATGAGCTACTAGATCAGAGTATTTTGCCAAAGGCTAATGCTTAAAAACTCTTCTGTTTTATAAAAACATACTGAAGGCAACACAATAAACTGTTCACTCATGCAAAAACCTTTCATCGAGTATTCATGGTTGACCGCGACCACATCAGGTGACGATTAATTTATGACAATAAGATATTTTGCACCTTTTTTCAATTGATGTTCACTGGAATGCTCCTCCATTAAACTGACGAAACTGCTTGTTAGATGTTTTCAAAAATGCTCCTTGAAAATCGTTTTGCATTAACTTACCGTTCAAACGACTTTTCAGTACTGTTTGTGACATTCTGAAAGCTCATCCACAGTCACGCTGTTACTCCACGCTGATGTAAAAAAAATGTTATTTGTTTACCCACGGAGCACCAAGGAGTTCACAAGAACTCGTTCAGAAATGTCCGTGCATTCCAGGAGAGGGGAGAAAACCAGATTACCCGGAGAAAAACCTCTCGGAGCAAGGAAGAGAACCAACAACAAACTCAACCCACATATGACGCCAGGTCCGGGAATCGAACCTGGGACACATTGGTGGGAGGCGAGCGCTCTCACCACTGTGCTATCCCTGCTCCCCTATGCTCCCCTATGCTGATTGGGTAATGCTAAAGAATGCATCCAATCAGGGTGGAGCAAACAGCATGGCTCCTTGGGACAAAAAATCTCAGCCGCGGATGCTGGTCACTTCGAATGCTGCATTTCTCAAAAATTATTAGGTGGTTAGCACTTGGATTTTAAATGGATCTTCGATTGAATGCCATGAGAAGAAGCATCAACCTTTCAGTTTATCTTGTGTTCGATTTGGAAGCTAGGCGATTCAAATTTCCGGGTGAAAATCTGTTTGGAGCCTTTGATCCATTTTCCAAGTTGAGTGGCTCATAGCCACTTTGATTTAGTATATGGAAGGTTTCACACAAAGACTTGTTTTGAAACAGGCACAAGGATACCTTCATCTATGAGCTGCTCACAGGAGCCTTTGATTTTAAGTGATGCTGTCTCTGTTATTTGAGACACAGGAAATGCTGTAAGCTCTCCATAATCAGGCAAACCGCATTCACATTCTGCAGCACAGTTATCACAACAAAGATATGGAACTTCATGCTCCCAAGTAGTGGAATAAAAGTGCTTTAGTAACTCCTCTCTTCTGCACTCACAAGTTTTGAAATATTGCTTCATGTGGCCATCAGCGTGGGTAAGCAGAATCCCATGGTACAAAAGGTACACCACACTTTGAGCACCATCCCTGCCTGCTCTGCCAGTTTCCTGGATATATGCCTCCACATTTTTAGCAGGTCCATAGTGAATTACTCTATGGACCCCTTTACAGTCTACCCCCATTCCGAATGCAATTGTTGCAACCAAGAGACGGACAGTTCCAGTCACTGATTGGAAGGCAAGAAGAATCTTTTCCTCGTTTGCAGAGGGTGTGCAAGAGTGAAGTATTTCCACAAGTACATTGCTTGGATTTTCATCTGTTTGAGAATAAATATCATTTCCAAGCATGCCTTTTATTGTTCCATAGATGATACTGCATTGCCTTATAGTTTGACAAGAAATGATTGTTATAGTTTGACAAGAAATGATTGCCTTTGGACTTTAGTTCTTTCACCAGCCACTCAAAATACATTTCATGGTCTTCATCTTTTTGTATACACTTCACACTTTAAGAGACATTAGGCTTGTTTGGGCTTTCCTGTTTTTCAAATGGTTTCTCCATAAGAAGAATATTTAAAATGGTCTCTTTTGTGAGCTTTGTCACAGTTGCTGTCAGGGCAATCATCTTGACATTTGGTGCTAATGACTGTAGCTCATGAAGGTGGCCATAACATTCTAGAAATGCTGCCATTTTATCGCCTTCTGATGTTCCCCTGTAAACAGAGCAGTAACGTTTGAGAACAGTCAGAAAGTTCCACTTCTAGGTTTTTAAGATTTGTTTTGCAACCTACTTTCAATAATAGATGATGAAATTATTTTTTACAATTATTATTTTTTTGCACTGTCATTCCCAAGATAATCATTTATTTTGCTTCACTCCTGCAAGGAAAAAATCGTACTTCAACAAAAAGTTAACTCAATAAATTGGAAATTTATAAGA
>JAHPZR010017759.1:2500-10000 GCA_019787425.1 Platygyra sinensis
CTAGTTAACTTATCAAAAATTATCGAGAAGCCTGAGCTTAGCTCTGTCCATAGCTCCAGTTTAGCCCATGTAACACTTGTGTGTGTGGGGTCTTACGTCTTTAGTCATCCTCTGTCCGCCATGTTGGGTTCAGAAATTATAGATCGGGAGCTAGGGCCTAATGATGCGCAAAGGTGGTGCGCAGAAAATGTTGAATGAATATTTCGATCGTGAATGTGAACGAATATAACGCGTTGAATGTGAATGAAGACATCTCGTAAATGTAAGTAAATATAATCGTGACCAAGAAATACACCGTTAAATGTGAATAAATATATTTCTTGAACGTAACTCGGTTGTTGAATGTGAATTAATATATTCGTGAATAACAATAACAGCATTGAATGTGAATGAATATAAACTTTGTGAATTTTGCACCATTTCGCCAACCATACCCCTCCGGGAAATTTCAGTGTTTGAAAAATTTACCATACACTGTGGTCTGACACCAAAACGACAACCATAATATGTACGTCGATCATTCCCCAATATAAGTTGAAATTGAGAGAATGGACAATTTAGGAAGCAAAGCAGTGGATCGACAGACTTTGCAAATGAATGCATCACTTAACGTGTACTCTTTATTTTCCACTAAAGATATCATTCCCATAATCCCCCTCACTGCATGTTCATTTCACTGTAATGAGCTTAACAATGAACATTTCTTGAAGACGACCAAACAATCTTCAGTGGTTCTACAGCTTGTAAGTATATAATGATGACCTCAGATCTTTAAATTCACATTTCAGCCCTCCGTATTTTCATAGTATCATAACTATCAAATGTCGTACAAAGGTGGATTATGTTAGGTGTTTTAATTGGAGCATATTGCGATTCCCAAAATGATAATTCGTAGTAAAGAGCCGCGCTGCCATGAGCTCATATGATCAGTGCCTTGAACTCAATACTTATTTGGATTTATAACTAAGGTGTTATGAAGGATATAAAGGTTATGACAAAACTGTGAACCGGTAATTTAAGTTTTTGGGATAAAGTGCCAGAATTTTTTGTGTTCGGTCATAAACGTAATAAAAGAAACAAGTTGTTCAAAAATATTTATTGTCGCGTGTTTAAATTAATTAGCGCTCCGAGCTTCTATTGTTGTAATTTCAATGTAGAGCTGTCCCATGGGTTTCTCTGTTCGAGTTTGTATGCAAATCTAGGGAGTGGAGTTCAGTGCGTAATTAACGGCGCGGATTTTGACTCGAGCAGTTAGCTAAGAACTAATTCTCTCTCTCGTCAGCACAGCTGAGAATAAAAGCATGATAGATTCTACCTAAACCAATCGGGGTTAAAAGAGCCCGATTTCGAAAATCGGAGAACGTTTTCAAAGAAAGCTAGAGAACCTTATTACGCTGTCAAAAATTTGCGCTTGTCAACGTTTCCCGATCACGGACAGTTAAACAAGCGTCCAAAAGAGCTTGAAATTCGCGAACATCGGTAGCGAAAGCCATGTTGATAAACAGTAAACAGAATTTTCCAATCAGGGTTAACTATTAGCGGGCAAGCCCAGGCAACCTTATTGTTTTTATTGTACTAGAGCGACGCTTATTAGTAAACCTATACCGAATTAGTATGCAGGAAATCCACATTAGTATGGAGGAACGCATTTTTTCCCTATGTTTTAACAATAGGCGACGTCGTTGACTCGACGGCCATTATGCATGTCAATGATTTCCCTCGACCTATACCAATACCTATAGCTATAGCTATACCTATACCTATACCTATACCTATACACCAACGCGGATTAAAATGACCCTCTATGACTACTGACACGGATTACAAACAGGACAACTCGGATTGATATTAATCTGGTATAGATTATTATAATCCAGTAATAGCTGATTAAAATCCAGTTTAAGCTTATTATAATCCGGTAATAGATTAAGGCACGGCAAAAAATTGGAAGGATTAGATTATTATTAGTAATATCATCCGGATTAATATTAATCTCTATTATAATCCAGATAACATTCCTGCGAATGCTCGGATGAAACAGATCTATATGACAGACAAGGGACTGACGGACATAACACTGATCACATCAGTCACATGGCAATCACTTGCATGTGCTAGAGCTGGTAGATAACACGATGTTGACCCTAGAAGTAAATGAAAAGGAGCAAGGGCCTCTGGGTCAGCGAATCTGTGCTGTAGACATGTGCTTTTACAAAAGAGGGAACCTTAAGAAAAGGAAATAACTATCAGCTACGTCGGAATAATGACAATCCTAAAGACAAACTAATTGAGCTAGAATATTACGATAGCAACTATGAACCTGAATTTCTCAGGAGATGCCCTTAGTAAAATATATATATACACTATAAACGAATAAACAAGAAATAAAATTGCTCCTAGGAGTGCTCGATGCAGAACTGTGCAGAGCAAAATACAAATAGAAAAGAAGGAAATTATTACTAGTTGCTCGAGTTTCATGCTCAAGGAACTAGTAATAATTTCCTTCTTTTCTATTTGTATTTTTACGATAACTGCAGAAATTCACGCACGCTCATTGGCTAATTTTTATTGTCCATATGCGGACGTACACATGAATTTAAAATTCATGCGACGCGTCAGCGAGCGAGAGCCGGCAATTCGACAATTTGTTATCGTAAAAAACAAATTGATGTCAGTTTTTAATGCGTCTGTCCTGTTATTGATAATGAATTTCGTCATAACATTGTCAAAGTAGTCTGCGGGTGCAAGACAACTTGGATTAATATTAATCAAATTAGTCTTAATGATTATTATAATCCAGTAATAGATTATTAGATCGAGGCGATAGCCGAGTGGATCCGCAGACTACTTTGACAATGTGATGACGAAATTCATGATCAATAACAGGACAGACGCATAAAAAACTGACGTCAATTTGTTAAATATACATTATATTTAGATCCAAGTAAAAGGGTTCACAAATGCATAAGATAGTGATAAGGACGCCTAAGATAGTTAAATAATGTCAATCTTCAGAAGCTTTGGACAAAGATTAATCAAAAGTAGGAATACTATTAATGCTACATAGGATTAATATTAATCATATTAATATTAACAGTAATGTTAATATTAATCAATTAGGATCAAGGGCGCAGCCAGGGGGGGTCCTGGGGTGCCCGTGACCCCCCCTTTGTAAGCCTTTTTGTAAGGAAACAACCTACAATGTATTCAGGTGACAATCTGATGAGTACCCTCTGAATGAGTCAGTGTGACCCCCCCTTTGAAAAATCCTGGCTACGCCCATGAGGATTAATATTAATCTTAGATTAATATTAATCCTAATTGCTTAAGGCACGGCTAAAACCTCAGTAATAAATCTATTTACTGGATTATAGTAATCTGTTACAGGATTATAATAATCTATTACTGGATTATAATAATCATTAAGACTAATTTGATTAATATTAATCCAAGTTGTCTTGCACAAACAACAAAATTGAAAAATTTAGGCTAAACTTTTCAAATCGTTGAAGCACGACATAGCTCCTTTAAGAATATAATTATTTATCCCATGCAATCCTTGCATTTCAACTGTTGCAAATCCTGTTTACTACTGTTAAGTACATGGATGCTCATTTGTGAGCTAAGCCACCTGTGATTCTCTCAAACTTTCATATGTGTCCTGGATGTCTATTGTGTGACATTTGATGAAGGCACAAATTAACTCAGTGTCACGAATAGAAATCGACAGCAAGTAATCTACTAGTCTATCTCAACCCTGTTCACAAAACACTCTGAAAGCATAAAGAAGAAGAGGATTCTTGATAGAATGCTTACAGGTTTATTCTAAAACTCAAGGAGAAAATGAATTTCTATCTCTTTTAGAAAACACTAAGTGGGAAATAAAAGAAAACTCACATCCTTGTATGGCTATCAAAATGTAAATTCTCTTTGATTGCTCTTTTGTGTGCTCTGGGGGAAGCTTCTTTGTTCTTTTGAAGTGTCTTTGAAGAGGTTTAGATTTAAGCTTTGAACAACTACTACAATCCTGGACAAAATTCCTTGGGACACTTGTGTAATTGCACTAATTTTTTGTGTTTTTAAAACGGAGTTTTAAAAAAAGGACTGTTATGCGTTTCTTCCCCCCCCCCCCCCCGCCCCCATACAATGTTGTCTGGAGAAATAGAGCGTGTACACTTGTCCAACATTGTAGAGGGGGGGGAGGGGGGGGGAAGAGAGGGGCTGCATAAGTGTAGATGAATTTGCGCCTGACTGTTTGCTTGGCGCGTGTGAAAAAGCACCTCAAATGTAAATTTGTCCCAAGACTTTTGTCCATGATTGTCTGAATTTAAGTTAAGAAATAAAATGTCATTTTTCAGTGGTTTTCTACATTCTAAATGTGTTTTTTCTAGACTCTGTGAATAGATCGTTATACAATGACTGTTTCTGAGCTATTTCGTGGTTTATTAACGCATTTTGTTTTCTTTTTTAATTTTTCTCCACGCGAGGTGTAAATCGGAATTTTAAGTGTTCTATCTCAGAATGGCGCGTGCGGTATTTGAAGGGACAAACATGGTTAACGCTAAAAGCAGCAACGGGCATTATAGATCATTGTGTAAAGACAAGAATTTCTGTCGAACAGCGAGCAAAAGCCTTGGTTTTTAAGAAAAACAGAAGGTCTTCGCTCCTGGAAATCGCGCGGAAATGTCAAATCTCGAAGTCAACTGTATCATGAATATGTGATGCATGCAGGCAGTGAGCGTGCATCGCAAACACTACTTTCACCCAAAAGGTACCGAACAAAGCATTTGAAAGTTGTTTCCAGCCTTTGGGAGTCATTTCCCTTTATTTGTTTCCGAAATGACATTGTGTGACATTTTTTGATGTCATGCGCAATGAGTTGGTCCCTTCTTATTTGCATAACTCAACGGTTCTCAGCCACGGTACTCACTTTAAAACCTTAAAATCTGCCTAACTATTTCCAAAAGCTCACATTTAAGACGTGTTAAGTCAACTGTATTTGGAAATCGATCTTCCACACCTTTATTGCTGGGAAAAACTTAATTTTGAGCTCTGCAAACACGGTTCTCATTTTTCATTGTTAAGAATTGTTTTAAAGTTAACTCTTCTATACTGGATTTAGTGAGAACCGTTGCATTTACTGCCAGCGTGCTGTGACATGACTTTTGTGAACTTATTTCCAAAAAGGACCATAACTGCCGTGTTGAAAATATATTTTGGCTGGCATTCTTAGTCGATACTTTGAGGAAATTGAATTAACGACTGTCTTTCTTCGCCGCTGAGTACTGCGCGATGACCAGTGAACGCTGACGTCACTACCCGAAGAGTAAAGCGCCTCACTATAATTTGTACTCACTGAAACAAGCTGTAATAACTGTTAAGGTGGTCACTAAGATTGGCTTAAATACCAGATTTGTCGTTTCTAAAAATATTGAAGGATCTGAAGAACTGTACACTAATGTTAACAGTTCGTTACGTATCCAAATCAAGCGACTCCATTATCACCGCCATCACATACAAAAGTTTCTATATTATGTGAGATCAACACCTTTCCCGGCAGGTCCAAAACCATTAAAAAATACGGAAAAGCCGGGTAAAAGCTCTAAGAAATGCCTTTCTTAACTCAGATATTCACACTCTCGGGCCCTAAATGTATTTAGGGCCAAAAAACATCGTAATTGTGCAGTTTTCCATGAGACGTAAAAATCAGACAATCCTGGACAAAATTCCTTGGGACACTTGTGTAATTGCACTAATTTTTTGTGTTTTTAAAACGGAGTTTTAAAAAAAGGACTGTTATGCGTTTCTTCCCCCCCCCCCCCGCCCCCCATACAATGTTGTCTGGAGAAATAGAGCGTGTACACTTGTCCAACATTGTAGAGGGGGGGGAGGGGGGGGGAAGAGAGGGGCTGCATAAGTGTAGATGAATTTGCGCCTGACTGTTTGCTTGGCGCGTGTGAAAAAGCACCTCAAATGTAAATTTGTCCCAAGACTTTTGTCCATGATTGTAGATTTGTACTAAAACAATTAGATTATTCACTCTTGATTTCTCTGTTTGATAGCAACTATCTAGCATAATTTATAGTTCACCACTAAATTTTCTCCAATTCTTATTGGTTTAAATTGATTATGTAATGTGATAGTGTTCATCAGTGGAGAGACACTATCAGCCCATATTGCCCAAGGGATAGTAAATGTCTGTGAAAATTTCTCTGTAAACAACCAGGTTTGTAGAAAATAAACAATTAAAATTGTATTCAGAGGATTTTGTCTGTTTTCAAATTTTACATTTGGCTTTCACAGCTTTCATTTCAAAAAGTTGAAAATAATTCAATTGATTTTCGAACTACCAAACCGGAAGAAAGCTCAGTGGTGAACAATAAAGACAATAGAATGTTTATGCAGGGCTGTCAAAATAAGCCGGCAACCGGCGCATTTCACCGGCTATTTTGAATACTGCGCAGGTTACTCCGAATGTTAGTAGGTCAGTTCTGAGCGTGATATTGAAGAAATAAAATGGAAATAGCTGCCTACTTTTTGGATGGAACCTCCTACTCAAAAACCTACTGACAACCCTGGTTTATATCTCGGAACTATCACTCTGGAAGTAATGCCCCTTGGAAATTTGGTGTTCTTAAAACTAGCATATTTGTTTTAAGAACATAAAATTTCCATGGGGCAACTATCAGCCGATAGTTCCTTATTATTTCCTTATTATTGTTGAAATAGTAATCTCAAGCTCAATTGTTAAGTAAAAACACAAGTGGAAGTTTTGGAGAAGGAGAAATGCTCTGGGAACACAATCCATTGACAGATGAGTGATTTCATAGCTTTTTTTAGTTCTACGAAGCTTTCAAAAGTCTTTCTATTACAGTCTTTCCCGTAAAACCGTGAACACCTGAGAAAATTTCTGGAATGTTTATTGTTTCGCGACTAATCAAATGCGAGATGAAACCGCAAAAGATAACCGCCAAACCGCAGCATGCATTAGTTACGACTTGATTCGAAACAATGAGCTGGCTTTTTCTGTATGAATAAACCCTCAAGTTTCCACTCGATCTCTCGATCCCAGAGCCCTCTTACTTTCTTTTGATCGCTACGAAAGGAAAAAGGGCTCTGGGGACAAGAATGTTCTATGGAATTGCTATTACCCAGTTTTTCTGCAGCAAGTGACAACAAACTTTATTGAATATGTTTACCATGTTAACTATGTTGATCATGACTTTCTTACATTTGGTGGCTCCTAAAGGAGCCGTTTTTGGGTGGTTCCTAGAAGAACTGTTTTATGAAGCTGCGGGTCCGTTGAGATAGGAGCACGCCTTCAGCAGTTTTCTTGCACTACGAGATCCAGCGTTAAATTCATCCCAGAGTTGGAAGATCCTCATTTGCAAGTCACGGTACTTTTTTCGCTGGATGCGTCGCAACTTCCTTTCTGACACAAGCCTTATCTGAAGAGACGTCAGACGCGCCTCACGGTGCAGCAGAGTGATTAACAGATAC
>JAHPZR010017761.1:0-2500 GCA_019787425.1 Platygyra sinensis
TCCATGGCTATTGGTAGAAACTTCAAACTTAAACCCTAACCCTAACGACTGGGTGGACTGGATTCAGTCCCATTTCATTGAAACAACAAATTTGCTGCTATGACTTTGCAATTCGTATTTCGCTTAAATTCCGAGTTGTTATAGTGCAATACCGAGGGAGGAAAAAACCATACTGACATTGTAGCTCAGTCGATAATTTTGGCTCACCGTTCATAGCGTTGTTACGTGTTTACGTCTCATGGTTATGGTTATGGTTAACATCGCCCTACAACTACTCCCCAAGTTCAAATTTCAGCGAGGACCTCTATTTCGAGAAACTGTGAGTACTGCTTATTTTTTTATTATTATCATTATCTTATTATTATTATTCGATTATCATTATTGCGGGCGACAAAAGGAGCCCGCAATCCTAGTCTCAACGTTGCTTTTACAAACGCATGCGCCGCAGTTGTATAGTTTGGCCCTGACACGATTTTGCTGAAATCTTGAGTCTTCCACCACGAATGCATGGAATGCAAAGAATGCTATTTTCTCACGCGCATCACGCGTAACATTTGGACCTTGGATCACGTGAAGGTCATGCATAGCAGCTGCGCCGACCAATCCATGGATTCCACTTTTCTGTTCATGTTGTCGCGTTGTATACCATTTCCCGGCCGTATTCCGTTTTAAATAAATCACACTTGCGTTAAATCAATCATTTTGACTCGATCAATACTTATACTCTATAACCTAGAGTGCTTTTATTTACGCCGTGAAACAGCAACAATTACAGCATATTACTAAATCTAAGGAAAGCAAACAATGGGATTAGTGTCTCGTGGAATGCTCTGGTGTTACTGTTTCACAGATTTTGTCAAATCACTCTATTGTTACTGTCCAAATGGAGGAAAAAGCGAGTAAAACCTGGGGGAGGGGGGGAGGGGGGGCTCATGGACAAACAAAATCACCCGACCTTTCCCTATAGGGTCCTACAGGCCCCCAAATCTTTTAGTCCTCAAATGGGCAAAAAAAAAAAAGTTCCTCGCCCGCATTTGCTAACCTTTGGTTATTACTAGTTATTATTATTGTTGTTTTTTTTTTCATTTGTTATTTTAGTATTTATTTCTATTGATGTTTATAGTACCTTCGAAAAATTATGTATCGAAACGTCGCTGGCTGGCTCAAAACGTACGCCACCGCTCGCTGGCAAACTCCAAAGTCCCTTATGCGCTGGCTGGCAATATGTGTCGTTTCGCATTTTAAATTATGCTGGCTGGTTAACACCCGTCTTACACGATGGCTGGCTGGGAGTTTTGTTTTCTGAAACTCTTGCTTGCTGGCAGTGAAGAGCGGGTAATTTTTTCCCAGGAAAGTTAAATATTAACGAAGATTGACGTAGAAACAATCTATTAGTGGTTACAACATTGTAGGAACAATTTAGTCAAAAATGGTCGTTGGGTACTCCTGCAGAGACGGAAGCAGAACACCTATCTTGCTTATGACTCTGTCGCTCATGAATTAGTGGAAACTAGATTGTCAGAGTCGGAAGCAGAACACCTATCTCGCTTATGACTCTGTCGCTCATGAATTAGTGGAAACTAGATTGTCAGAGTTGGAAGCAGAACACCTATCTCGCTTATGACTCTGTTGCTCATGAATTAGTGGAAACTAGATTGTCAGAGTCGGAAGCAGAACACCTATCTCGCTTATGACTCTGTTGCTCATGAATTAGTGGAAACTAGATTGTCAGAGTCGGAAGCAGAAGCGGTAGAATAAACCAATCACAATTTTTGATTCCAGGCTTTGTAGTTGGTTGGTTCTTCCTCTTCTGCTTCCAACTCTGACAATCTAGTTGGATTATAATCAACAGAGTTGTAAACAGAATCAAAAACTGGAAACATGATTCAGTTATAAGACTCCAATTCTGTGGAGCTTGACTGCTTATGACTCTGATTCGTTTCATTTTTTACACTTGGTCATTAGCATTCTTATGACTCTGGCTAGAACTGTGACTCTGTAACTAGTGAAAACCATCCTAAAAAAACACAGCAATGCTAACACTAAATATTTAGAGAGTGCCACGGCACTCAATAGAGGAAATATCAAAGTCAGTGTCTAACATAACAGTGATATTGGGAGAACATGATAAGTTCAGCAACTACAGTTTATCACTGACATCGCTCAGTTTTATTCACTTACATATTTACAAATTTGAAGATTTCGAAACTGAATGCCAAACAATAAAGCAGTATACTGTACTATAGTGGAATCCCAATTTCCTGAATCCACAGTTTATTAAACCAGTCGATTAAATAACTTAAAACAAAAAGCATTATCATTAATTGATTTGATCCAGCTTGAACATTCTAATTTTACCAGAGATTGAGTCTGTGTTAAAGCCTAGTGGTCCACATGGCTGCTGCTATTTTAATTTCTGCAGCATGAAGCAAGTAGGAGTGGTTCTACTCCACATCTTGGATGCGATAATAGTTCAAAATGGGGTTACCCCAGCACTAAC
>JAHPZR010017761.1:7500-10000 GCA_019787425.1 Platygyra sinensis
AAATGTCAAGCGATCCTAAAAAGTATTTTGGTTTTACATTTGATGAATTTACCGAGCTTGTGTATACCGTAAAATTGCGTTATCGACACAACCATAGTGAGACTGCTGGTCACGGTCTCAAATGGACTAAATGCCCGGCAGTCAATTACGGTATACACAAGTTCAGTAAATTCGTCGAATGTAAAACAAAACACTTTTTAGGATCGCTTGACATTTCTAAAGAAACACCAAGGGTGCTTTCCATTCGGCCAAAAATTCCGAGATTTCCGGTCCAAAATTGAATGGAACGCTAAAAATTCCGCGAAAAGTTTTCGAAAATTTAGGAATACGTTTTGAGTGCACCCTCTTTTCCGGAAAATCGGAATAACCGGAAAATTCCTTTCCATTCAACCATTCCTGCTCGGGCCTAGTTTCTCCGAGCCTGGAAATCAATTTCAACATGGCTGATCCTCAAGCTTCTAAACATGACATTAGTGCTCTATCTGACAAATGACTGAAATACATTTATCTTACTTCAACATTATTGCAGTGGATTCGCCTCAAGAAGCTTTAGTGAGTAGTGCAAAAATACATGTGAGCTATGTGAAATGTGAGCATAACTGCTCGAGCGAACAGCTTCCTCGTCATTCGAAAGCCAATCTTGAACTCGTCAGGAAAGTAAAGAGGTATCGTAACCTTAATGTAGTCGCGGACTCCTTTCAAATTCTTACGATAAAAGTTATATTGTTACCCTCACCTAATACATCGTTTATTGCAACTTCAGTTTCGTCGATCGAGCAACCCCAAAGCAAGTAAACAAAGGTAAAAGAGTCTTCAGTTTGATTTCGTATTTTTGCGCGAAACTTACTTGGAGCCTAATGACCTGAGACGGGTCAGGTTAGTCCAACGAAATGAAAAATAGGTCCGTGGTGCGAACATGTGTGGCTCACGAGTTACCCTGGTCCCAGAGGTTTTTCTTACCTCTTCGTGTGTCTGGTTCTCTCATCTCATGCAGAGAGAAATCAAGAAAAACCTCTGGGACCGGGGTACTTACAAGTCCATTTTTGTCATATAATTGGAATCCTGTGGATTTTCCTCTATGTAGATTCGGTTGCAAAAATTGATTCACATACACGATTAGTAGATGTTTGAATTTTAAAGAAAATTGTTGGGGAAGCCTGACAAATTGCAGGGGAGTGATCTGTGATGGACTAGCATCCCGTCCAGGGGGAGTAGAAATACTTCTAGCCTCTTAATGCTACAGAAACGGGGATAATCTCAGGCTGCTATGAGCCAGTCTGCTCCAAGGCTTCACTTTTTAGATAGTAGGAGGGCAGGACAGATCTCGATTGTCAGAACCTATATCCTCGTTGGAGCAAATTTCACGATTTAGAATACTCCAAATCAGAACAAGACCCAGTTGGTCAAAAATGGAAAGAACGCTAGTTGTTCAAATGATAAATCACTATCTAATGGATAGGTGTTGGTTATCTAGTGGATGGGCGCGCGGCGGTATCCTTTCTTGAGTAGTGGTTGGCAATCGCGCTTCTTTCATTTTAAGTGGTATCTTTTAGGGTTCTAATGAAGCTCAAGCAACTTCCACATTATTCTCCCTTAGGAAATAAATTTACATCTTCTGACGAGTATTGCTTGCCTTTTCAAATGGGTGTCCCCAACTCTGCCGGGTTTCTAAATGTCTAACACTGAGTGAAGGAGTGAAGGGGGGAGCAACTTAGATCAAAGTGGCTGTTAGCCACTAAACTTGGAAAATAAATTATGAAAGGTTGTTATGAGGCATTGCTCGTTAACGAAGTACTTGTAATGTGAGTGCAGTCTAGGTTTCAAACAAGCGCATAAAACCTTTATCCATTCAGGGTTGTGTTGTCATTTGTAAAAATAGAAAAAAAAAGTTCAAAGTTAACAAACTGTTTGTTCATGAGGCCTGCCTACACGTTTTCATTACATATGTTTGCACATGTTTTCTCTGTGCTGCAGTCAAAAACGGCAAGATAATTTTTTTGTCAAAACTGAGGTATAACACTTTCAAATACTTGTAAGTAGTGGACAAGTTGATACATCCTGGATCATCACGCGAGAGGTTAAGAGTTCAAATCCCATTTGTGTATGCTTTTCATGTTTTGTTTTCTTCTTCACTGCTTTCTCTTTTTCTGCCAAAACAAAACAATTTACGGAAAGGTAGTGTTTGTGTTTCTGTTTCTTGGATTAAAAGAAAATCCTCTGGAGCGTTTTGAAAATCATTCTTTTATATGGATTGTTTTTAACCCGTGCGCGACATAGGACGGCATGATCGAGAAATTACTTATCCAAAAGAATCCTATACATGTACGTCAGTGTTTAAAACGCATTACATTACTGAAAATAAATGTTTTACCTTGAATATTTTAAATAAACCTTTCTTCCTTCCTCAGCGTGAAATAATTTGATTTCAGAATTGTAAACTCTTCCAGGAAACTTGCATCAGTGCGGATAAAGTGAAATGTGATGACTAATTAAAGTACAT
>JAHPZR010017762.1:0-27500 GCA_019787425.1 Platygyra sinensis
TCATTATCATTATCATTATCATTATCATTATCATTATCATTATCGTTATCATTATTATTATTATTATGATTCTCATTATTGCGGGCGACAAAAGGAGCCCGCAATCCTAATCTCAACGTTGCTTTTACAAACGAATGCGCCGCAGTTGTATAGTTTGGCCCTGACTCGATTTTGCTGAAATCTTGAGTCTTCCGCCACGAATGCATGGAATGCAAAGAATGCTATTTTCTCACGCGCATCACGTGTAACATTTGGACCTTGGATCACGTGAAGGTCATGCATAGCAGCTGCGCCGACCAATCCATGGATTCCACTTTTCTGTTCATGTTGTCGCGTTGTATACCATTTCCCGGCCGTATTCCGTCTTAAATAAATCACACTTGCGTTAAATCAATCATTTTGACTCGATCAATACTTATTCTCTATAACCTAGAGTGCTTTTATTTACGCCGTGAAACAGCAACAATTACAGCATATTACTAAATCTAAGGAAAGCAAACAATGGGATTAGTGTCTCGTGGAATGCTCTGGTGTTACTGTTTCACAGATTTTGTCAAATCACTCTATTGTTACTGTCAAAATGGAGGAAAAAGCGAGTAAAACCTGGGGGAGGGGCTCATGGACAAACAAAATCACCCGACCTTTCCATATAGGGTCCTACAGGCCCCCAAATCTTTTAGTCCTCAAATGGGCAAAAAAAAAAATTCCTCGCCCGCATTTGCTAACCTTTGGTTATTACTAGTTATTATTATTGTTGTTGTTTTTACATTTATTATTTTAGTATTTATTTCTATTGATGTTTATAGTACCTTCGAAAAATTATGTATCGAAACCTCGCTGGCTGGCTCAAAACGTACGCCACCGCTCGCTGGCAAACTCCAAAGTCCCTTATGCGCTGGCTGGCAATATGTGTCGTTTCGCATTTTAAATTATGCTGGCTGGTTAACACCCGTCTTACACGATGGCTGGCTGGGAGTTTTGTTTTCTGAAACTCTTGCTTGCTGGCAGTGAAGAGCGGGTAATTTTTTCCCAGGAAAGTTAAATATTAACGAAGATTGACGTAGAAACAATCTATTAGTGGTTACAACATTGTAGGAACAATTTAGTCAAAAATGGTCGTTGGGTACTCCTGATATCTGGTGGCACAGAGCGACCAACGTGGGACAACATACTTTGCCTCCTAAGACAGGATTTACAGAGTGAGGTAAACTATGGTATCAACACAGAAAGGACGAACAATTTACGAAACACCTGTCATATCGAATTGCTACAGTCGAGAAAAAAAAAACAAAATGTTAGCAGTGGGAATAAGGAATAATTCTTCTCGTGCTACAAGCCTCTCTGATGAAAATTTCAACAGTTACATTCGATAAGCAAAATCTAATTTGCATCAGATAATACTCAAGGTTTATGAATACCAGCAAACAAGCCTCTTAAAAAGATCGAATTATATATTGAACGCAAAATATAGACCTTTCTACAATACTTAGCATATCTTTTGACTGAGTGGTTTGCAAGAATATTGATTAAAACATGATTTTCTGACCGAGCATTCAGTGGCCACTCTAGTGGAAGAGAGAGCTTTACAGTAATGGTCCGTGGAGCAAGATTTAGGTTTTCGATGTAATATCAGAGAAATATGTCAAAGAGTGCTTCAGATCAACAATGCTTTCATGATTGATGTAGTAATGGAGCTTTATTTCTTTTTCCCTTTCAAGTGACTGGTCGAACCATACCCATTTAAAACTCATTTTCTGTAAAATAAACTTATATTTTGCGGATCAGTCTGTTTTCTGTGTTTTACGACTATGTAAATGTGTTGTGCACGATTGCAAAGCTAATATCAATTACACTTTCCAAGATACTCAAAGTTATAGCATCCGTAACGATCATACAGTATAGTTAACTTTAAATGGAATTAAAAACGTTTAACCAAAGCAACAAACCGATGAGTGTGCCGGATCTTAAGTAGACCTGGATCAGTAGAAATTTGGCACACTGACCTCAATGGCGGATGTGACCAAAATGAAATAAACGGACCAAAGGACTAAATTATTTTAAACAAAATTGCCCTATATTTCGGTTTGCACTCAGCCCCTGAGGAAGGCTTGTATTGCAAACCGAAATATAGGGCAATTTTGTTTAAAATAATTTAGTCTTTTAGTTCGTTTTATTTCATTTTGGTCACATCCGCCATTGGGATCAGTGTGCCTGTCTATATTTGGTAGTTAACTTTACCACATTGTAAAATCTTTGCCGAGTTTTAAGATTTTTTTTACGAATTCCGATGATCTCTTTAGAATTTCTGCCCAATTCGGGGTTAATTGATTCTGTATTTACGATTGGAAGGGTTCAGTGATCGAAAGGGAAAACAATACGCAAGAAAATCGTTGTGTTTTTTTGGGGGTGAGTAACAAAGTTCTTTGTCGTTTATCAAAACAATGCCTTTAAAACATTTGTACAGTATTTGAAGGTAAATACTAATAAGTGTCCCTTGAGTAAATTTTGTCTCTTCTTTATTTAAATTATATATAAAAGAATTTTTCTTGGCAAAGCGGAAACTTATCGTGCTCGTAAAAATGGCATGTCATGTGCGCTTCTAGCAGTGCTCAGAATTTTTGTATATTATGTTCTCTCAGTTATGTTGCCTACCATCACAATTATACTTCTTGATTTTAAGCAAAGTAAAGACAACAAGGCGAATAAAAACAAAACAAGGAACAAGCCCTTGTCTAGTGATTGTCGAATGATCAGTGTCAAGGGCGGATTCAGGATTTTGAATTGGGGGGGAGGGGGTGAAATCAAATATTATTTCAATATTTGAGGGATAAGAAAAAAAAAGGAAAGATGGGGGCTCAGAAAAAGGGCGGTTAAAATTCACCCATTTCACCTCCCCTGGATCCGCGCCTGAGAGTAATAATTATCGCATAGTGTATCGTTAGCATCTGAAGCTATTCTTCTAAGTCTGCAAAACATCCCAGAGAGATTGAAGCTCTCTCTACGACGTTGTCTGCTTCTGAACTATTTGAACTGTAGCTGGAAGGAGCTAGAATTGCTCGACAACGAGCCGAGAGCCGTCTTTGATCTTAAGGTCGGCACACACAAGGGGCCTAGTCCCTGCGACTAGTCCTGCAACAAGTCACTTCGTGTGAACTAGCCATGTTAAGCTTCAAATTCCAGTCGCAGGGACCAAAGTCGGTCCCTGCGACTAGTCCAACGAATTCAAAGCAGTTTGAATTTTTGGGACAAGTCCTTGCGACTTGTCCTCAAAACGCTTTGTGTACTAGTGAACTGTTCGTGGGACAAGTCTCTGCGACCAGTCACTTCGTGTAAGCTCTTCAGGGGGCTAGTTGCAAGGACCAGTCGCGAGACAGTAGTCCCCTCGTGTGCACGGGTGTATTCCCTTATATGGGCTGTATAGGTATGTGCGGCCCAAAGGGTATGGTTTTCAGCCATTTTGATCAGAAATAGGGTATAGTTTTTGTACTCTAGCCTTGATATGGGTAGGTTTTTAAGAAGAAGCCACTTTTTCGTCATTATCGAAAAGGAAATCAACAAAAGCCCTTTACAGATTATGTTTACAGTATAATTTAACATTAGTCTGAACTTGGGATCCAATTATAACGTAGGTCTGAAACAGGATTTGATGTAGCATTCAGGTCATAAATAGGGTTTCGAATTTTTGGTCAGATCATAAATAGGGTAGGGAATATCTTTTTTTTAGTGTAAGGATCAAGTTGGGAGAAGGCCGCACACCCCCACCCAATTTTTTTGCGAGTACCTCCCGGGTTTCATCGAAAACATGGAGAATAAGGAAAGAGTGTGTACACGTGACGTGATCAAATTTAAAGAGCCACTATTACAGATCTTCTAAAATCGGCAAGACCACAACGACAAACCAATACAAAAGGGTGCCGGATCTTTGGAGAACTGGATCAGTTAAAATCAAGAGATATTATGCAAAAAACGGTAGACTGATCCCCACGGCAAAGAGAGGAAAAGAAATAAAACAGCAATGAAATTAAAACAAGTACAATGTAATTGTACGTCGTGGGGATCAGTCTACTTTTTTTTGCCCTATTATAGAGCTAATAATACATGAAAAAATTACTCGATTTTGATTGGCTGGGAGCAGTGCAGTTCAAGTGTAACACGAGTGCAAAAAGGCTTCAAGAAAAGATCTTGCGGCATTTCCTGCAGGAGAATTTTTTCATGTTTGTGTTGTTAGTAAGTCATGATCATGCGGTCTACCTCTTTCAATTTGAAATAAATTTGCACAGTGTGAGTTTTTCATAAAGCTGATATATATTGTTTGAAAAACTTACTCGTGGAAATTAATTCTGAATTAAACAAAAGTACTGTATATTCAAAACAAAATTAAGTTACTTTTTAATTCTTTTCGTGAAAATCAAAACAGCCTGATTATGCTAGCAGCGCCAAATTCAGTTAAAAGCTAAATTAATAGTGTTAATTGGGCCAATATTGAACAAGATACGGCTATTCAAAAACTTCAAAATTTGCAAAGAAATTTATAGATTTCCGGACAAGTGTCCGGCAATCCATGCATTTGTTACTAAATTTTGAAGTTTTTGAACGGCTGTATCTTGTTTGATATTGGCCCAATTAACACGAAACTTGAGGATTTTGTAAAGGTCGGTGTGCTCTTTCTGAATATATGGGTCTTGTGTTGTTAATCCCATAATAGACGGACTCGTACCTAGACCCTCACGGTATGAAATCCGGCAATGAAACCTAGCGGTCCTAGCGGGCTGGGAAAAGAAAGAGACTGCTCTCAGTCTAGACTGGGGCACTAACAGAGAGTCCGTCACAAACAGGTCCAATAACCCTGTCACGCGTCACGTTGCGTTAAGTGACAGAGCTGCAGAGTCAGGGTCAGAACTTTTATTAAAAGGTCGATAAATCGCTGGCAAACCTTCTGTGATGGATACAGACGAAATCCTGGAAGAGATCGGAAGCTTTGGATTCTTTCAAAAGCGAAATTCTTTACTTCTTGGTCTTATTATTTTCGTGCTGACTTTCCAAACGGTTTCAATGGTGTTCATTGGCGGTGAACCAACATGGCGATGTGCACAAAACAGCTCGGTTTGCACACGGAATGGCACGATCAGTCCTGACGACAAGTATTATAACGCAAGGTGCAACATGAGTTCTAATGACTGGGAATTTACAACTGAGTTTACATCTATAGTCACTGAGGTACGTCGTTTTAACATTGTCAGTAGTCGGTGTTTATACATGTAGTGGCGCCTGCATGCTGAGCATTGACCCAACAGGAACACTATTTATATGCGTGCATGAACTGTGTTTTGAATGACACAGTAGCTTGAAGAAGTGAAAAAGCGTGGACCTGTCCATGACCAGTATTCTCATAGGCGTACTGGGGCATGAAAGGCCCTGTTTACAAGCAGGTAGGGTAACCCAAGCTAGCAAGAGGGTTACGCAGCAGTCAATTCCAGCGGTGCCGATCCCCCCCCCCGGGAAACCGCGGGGCATTTGCTCACGTTGTCAACCCCGGGGGTGGGGCATTAGCAAATTTTATCCCGGCCGGGGGCCGGGCATTAGGGAAAGTTCATGACATGGGGGGGGGGGGGGGGGGGGGATCTGAAATTTTTACTACCAAAGGGGGGAGGGGCTCCTAAAAAGTTGAACCGCTAGTGAGGGAGGCTGCCAAAATTTCAAGCTTCGAGTTTCAAAATCTTCATCCCCCGCCTTGTCATATTAAATGAACTTTCCCTTAGCAGACCCAGGGGCTACCCCCTGGCATTTGACACGTGTTTTTGAAAGATGGACGAGTTAAGAGGGAAGAACGAGGCCTTTGTCAAAGACTGGCTTGTCCGTCAGGGACTAGAAAAACCTGTCGATGTTTTTAAAGGTATGTTTTCTCAAGTTTAGAAATTTCATTACTTGTAAGCATATAAATAAAAGTGACATGGTGAACTATATTTTGTTTATCACAAAACAATGACTGACGTGAACACTGCGTGAATGACTATTTCGCATTTCGCATTCAAAACTAGCCTAACAATTTTTAAATTCATTAAGTGGAATTAAAATACTGAAGGTTTGCAAATTCAACTGCATTGCCATCTTAAACACAGATCTTGTGAGCTTATGGCAACCCCCAAACCCGGAAACCGGAAACCAGAATCTGGAACCGGAAACCGGAATCCGGAAACCAGAATCCGGAATCCGGAATCCACAAATCAAAGAAAAACAAGTCTTCAAATTCGGGAAACCTTTTTTGCATATTTTTTACCTGTAAAAAAAAAATAAGAGGCCAAGCAAAGTGGTGATGGTTATGATTATAAGAATCTAAAAAAAGTAGGTCTGAGAGCGTCTAAAATAAGCTTGCTGGTAAATGCCACTTTATTTTATTAGGTGATCTGTTATTTACCCCGGAGTTATAAATTTGGGCTTTACGTCAAGTAGAAACTGAACAAGATAGGAATTGTCATAGAGAGAAGGGACTCCGTCAGTGGCAGTCCCTGTACATTGACAGTTTTCGATGTCCAAAGGTTAACCTGGCTCTTCTAACTATTTTTTCCAAGACTAATTCCAGATCAACACCATTCCATTTTCACACTGATACTGTTACAAATCACCAGTACGTGTTCTTTCCGGCCTTCGTATCAAAACAATTTATAGCAATGTTGCACACTTACTTCTGTCTGCTTCTCGCACGCGAACAAATTGGACCACATGTTGTTAAAAGATGTAAAAGGATTGCCAGAAACTCACCGCAATAGGTTGTTGCAATTGTGCTACTCATTAGTCTTCTCAGAGATTTTGATCTAGGCAAAAAGCGTGCTCTCTCACCAGGGCCAAGTTGAACAAAAGATGGGTAACTAACCTGCGTGCCTGCTAGCAGGCTCCCGTGTTGGACTGGGGTCGCGAGGGGCGAAGCCGTGAGAGGGCTCTTGCTCACATGCCAATGCAAAATGACACTAGACACTAGGGCCTGCTCAGACGCACTTTATTTTAATACATTCTCATAATAATAGCCCTCACTAGGAATAGCTGTTGCACGAATTTCAACAGAAGGCGAATTTTTGTTTCAAAAAAGATTAAGTTTGAGGGTTTTTTTTACCTGGCCTCTTATTTTTTTACCGGCAAAAGTTATGCAAAATAACTTTCGCGAATTTGAAGAACTTGTTTTCTTTGATTTGAGGATTCCGGATTCTGAATTCCGTATTCCGGTTTCTAGTTTCCGGATTCCGGTTTCCGATTCCGGATTCCGGTTTCCGGGTTTTAGAGTTGTCCGTGAGCTTAAAATGCGATGCATCATCACGAAGGTGAAAACAGAGATATAAAAAAATTATAGCAGTTTTGTTAAAGACAAAATATAAATAAATAAATATAATCGGAATAAACTACATGTAGCACGTACTGTTGTCCTTGAAGTCTTTAATACCATTCATTAAAATATTGAACACTTGACCGTTTTATTCACTAATTAAATAGAAAACTGCACAAGTGTTGGAAGGCGATGATCCTCTTTCTTCTTCCCCACCCTGGGGCATTAAGACAGCTTATCGGTCCCCACCCCGGGGAATTTGCCCAATTTTTTATAAAAAATGCTAATGGCCAGGGGTTGGCCCTGAAGGGGGGGGGGGGGGGGGGGGCGATGGGTACTGCTGGAATTGACTGATGCATTACCCTGGTACTTGCGCATTTCTTCTTATTTAGGCAGCTAAGGTTACCCCAGCGCTAGGGTAACCCTAGCTGACTGCTAGAGTTACCCTGGCCCAAGGGTGACCCTAGCGCCTTGTAAATGCTCTGCTAGGGACAACTCACCTACCCGGGACAACTCCACCGAAGGTCACTGAAGCCTAACAAGCGTAAAGTTGTCTCGGGAAGTAGGGTTACCCTACCTGTAAATTTTGCTTGTAAACCTGGGCTATCTTATAACCCTGTTGCTAGGGTTACCCTGGCAGTAGGGTTACCCTACCTCCTTGTAAACAGGGCCTAAATGTGGCTGGGTATTCTGAAAATGCTCTCGTAAGGGCACCTTCAGAGTTGTGGGGAATAGCCTCTCGCAGTCGTATACACAACAGGGGTGCGTCCGACGGATCTTCATATTGCCAACACAAAAAAATACATGAGCCTGAAATTTTACACAAAAAAATACCCGAGATCTATTACCATGCATCAAAATTTCCAACCCAAAAAATAAAACAATCAAACACCTCAATTCTGATTTATTCAATCAAACAGACTCTTCTACCTAGAAAGGGGTTTACCTTGGTGTAAAAACCTGTGAAGTTTTTTCTCTGTTTTGTACATGTAGCTACATGTACTAGTATTGTTAGGATTAGGGTCTATTATGTAGACTTCTTTGTATTCTTTGTTTTATGTGAGTGTCACAGCTCTTTACACTGAGGATGAGCCTAATGCATGATTTTACAAATTAATACATTGTGCTGTTTTCTTTATCAACATTTTTTTGGAACTCACATGCATGTTGTTCGAATAAATAATTTTCTGATCCACTGATAGCAAGTCGAAAAAGTTTGCTCAGACATGGGTATTAACCCCGAAAATACACATATTTTCTCACTACCTAAGAAAATACTTCACAGATCTCTTGGCCCAAAGAAATACTGAGAGTGTAAATTTTCAACCCTCAAAAATACATTGGAGCCCCCTCCCCCCTGTCATGTATACTGCAAGTAGTCCTCCTGGGTTTAAGGTAATTCTGCCAGTGCAAAATGCAGACTAAGGGAAAGTGCATTTAATATGACAAGGGGAGGGATGAAGATATTGAGGGGGTGACTCCAAAATGTTTAGACACCTGAAAAGGGGCTCTGAAAAAATTGTTGGGCTTGTAGGTAGGGGTGACTACTGAGGACATTTTAACTATTGCAATAGGTCACATGGATATTGCGATGTTATTGTGATGGTGTAGGTACTATTGGAATAGTATTGCTGTTGTATCTCATTATGTAATGTGATGTATGAGGGAATTCTGGGAGAATAAAAGATGGCCGCTTAAGATTAGCACGTGGTGTATTTCTTGGCAGACTTTGATCTTGTTATTGACTTCAAGAATACAAAAATTGCGATAGTTTTCAGGAATGTCTGTATCTGCTTAATGCCTTACACTTAAAGAAATATCTAAGAAGTGATAGTCAATACAGCCTTTTTACAGGTACTGAGGAACACAATGGATGCTGCAACCCTATTGGTGGTTCAAGAATCAAGACACTAAAAATGCTAGGTGCAGTACACGGATTGTTTTAGGTTTCTTTTTTACCTTTATCTGGGTGGAATAGGTGTCTTTATTTTCCAAACAAGTTAAAATGTCCATTGCTATCGCAGTATTAACATCGTGATGCATCGATAGTTTGATGTATTGTTACACCCTTACTAGGAGGGGGGCTCCGAGAATTTGTATTCTTCAAAACCAACACATGACATCATCATACAGATCGGATGGTTTTCAACTCAACAATTTAATGACCTGTGCAACTCATTCATATCACATGGTTTACAGATATAACAAATGTAGTCTCTGGGTTACTGTAATTATTACTAACACTCTTGTTCATCCCAAAAATGCTCTAGAAAATTTCAAACTTTCAGGGGAGCAAAGAAATTGAAGGAGGAGGGGGCATCTGAAATTTTTTCAACTACCAAGGGGGGGGGGGGGGGAAATTGAACTGCTAGTGAGGGGGGCTGCTAAAATTTCAAGCTTTGAGTTTCAATATCTTCATCCCCTCCCCTTTGCCATATTGAGTGAACTTTCCCTAATGTCTGCAAATGTCAAAACATGTAAACAGCAGATACTAGCATATGCTAGATCAATAACCTACCATGGCAAAACCATTTCAAGTGTTTCAAGATGGTACACATGGATGTGCTGCTGAAACAAGCTGGATTCTATTTGAGATAAGAGCCTATTGTCTTGAGCAGTCATTGATTTGCAATTAATTGTTACATTTTAGTGGAAGCTGGTTTGCGGGAAGGGATACTATGCAAGTCTGTCTCAATCAGTGCTGTTTATCGGATGGATTCCAGGAGCATTTATTATTGGACGACTGTCAGACAAATTTGGTCGTAAGCTTGTTTTATTCCCTGCTATCTTTGGGGTTGCTGTTGCTTCATTTGCAAGCTCATTTGTTCCTGTATTGTGGTAAATGGTATTTCCACTTTTTTACATTATCCTTAAATTTGTTAAAGGCCATCACCTCATGCTAATCAACCAACTTTAGTTTTACTCAGTTTCGCATGGAATTAGCATATGAAGAAAATTCATCTTCTCTTTACTGTATTCCCTTGACTACCTTTACTGATTTTTTTAGTGGGGGAAGGGACTATAGCGAGATCAAAAGAGATCATTGTTTAACTTATTAAATGAATTGAATTACTGAAAAAGCAATGATAGTGATGGATGTAGGTTCCAGGAAGGAGGACTTGCTAGCTAGTCCCAGAAAAATTGGCTGGAGATCCAGATGTGCAGCCCACCTCCCAAAACCCTTACTCAGTATTCAAAACCAAAATATGTGAGTTTCCCCAACCCTTTTTATGACCTGATCAAAAATAAATAAATCAATACTTACTCTGTTTCAGACCTGCCTTTTAATAAATTATTAGTTCCCAAATTCTAACTGATGTTATAAGGGAGTACCCCTAGGAAGTTGATGGATGGGATGTTAGTTATGGAGGGTCTCCCCCTACCCCCCAAGCATTAAATTCACCAATACCCATTTATACACCTGTGGGAGAGAAACAAGAACACAATGCACTGAGCCAGGTCAGGGCTTGAACATGTAGGACTGCATGATTAGTAGTCCAGCATGTTTATAACCATTAGGGCAGCATGTCTTCCACTTACCAGAGTGTTATACAGTCTGTAATAACTGTTACTAGTAACAAGTAGTAATTTACACATAATTGTTGGGTAAAATATCATTAAAATATATTCTTTGAGATGAAGGAAGTACTGGTAAGTTATTTTGTGTTCAACTTTTAGGTTGTTTCTGACACTGCGAGGAATAGCAGGTTTCTTTCAAGGAGGAGTTTACATCACTCTGTATGTGCTTGTGACAGAATTTGTTGGACCCAAAGATCGAGGTTTTGTTGGGACTTTAGTGTGGATATTTTACACGTCATCACTCATGCTTCTGAGTGGATTAGCTTATGGGATACGGAAATGGCGAACTTTGTCAATTGTCATTTCAGCTGCTGCTTTTCTCTTGCTGATTTTTTGGAGGTGAACCATAAAAAATGTACTTTGCCTTAGCATTAAATCATGCCAAAGTTAAAAGTTTAGGATGTGAGGGTTAATCCAGGAAATTTTTACATGGGGTCAGCATAGGGGAGGCACTATGCCGGGGGATTCTGTGAGGTCATGAGACTAATACTGCTAAGGTGACAATTTAGTCGGTGGAGGGACTCACATATGAAAGGGGCGGGGATGCTCTTCGTCTCTCTTAGGGGTGTAAATTTTGGATTTTGGTCTTTCTTAGGGTATTCTGGGCAAAACGCTATTATATTTAGCTGTGAAGGTCTTGTTTAGGGTTGAATAGAATGCGAAGAGAAATATGTATTTGTCAGTGTTTTAACATGGTCTCTTTTAGGGGTCAAAAAAAGCTTTGGCCATGCCCAGATCGTTCTCCTTCAGAGGTCTAATTCAAAATTTTCAACAAGCATCCTCGCCCCTTTGTTACAAAAAATGGTGGTGTGACTTGCATGACTGTCAAGAATCGTCTAGAAATTTCATGCATATTTAATTAGTACCATATCACAGTGATTCAGCAATTCTTTCTAAGTCGTTTGCGCATGTTGCTGTAAATAGTTTAATGTTGTGATGTTACTTTATTTAGTAGAGCCGGAAAGTTCTAGAACCTTATGCTGTAATGTATATAAGCGGATCAGTGTAGTTCTTAGGTGGTTTTTCCCAGGAGTGTTTAGAGAGAATAATCTCGTGAGTCTGTACTGTTTATTGAAGTGTGACAAAGGTCGTGTGTAAAGTGTTGACAGAGGTCGTGTTTGTTGAAGTGTAACAGAGAAGTTACGTGGATATCTGGCAGAGGCCTTGTTTATTCAAGAGTGACAGAAGTCAAAGTATAGTTACAAGCCTAGCGTGTGCTTGTTGTGAAGTCTTGTGTGTAATTACTGTGTTCTTGTGAAATAAATAACCTTGTTGCTGTTCAGACAATCCTGCGTTCTGATTAGACTACAAACTATCAGGTACTACCTCTAAAATCGAACTCGTAACACTCCTTCATATGCAATTCCCTCCCCCCCCCCCCCCCCCCTCCTTCCCGGCAATTTAGTGTCACATAAAATGTAACTTAACATGGCACTGGGAAGGGGTTTAATGTTTCATATATGTAATTGTTCCATCTGTACTAGTCTTGTAAATATTTGGTTAACATAAAATCACATTTTGTTGAGATTCATTCCAGGGGGACAAATGTAGCTTCCCATGTCTTAATATTTTGTATCTGAGTGTGCATTTTTATTTAGTGACTCTTATATTCTTCAAGGTGGGTTCCAGAATCCTGTCGATGGCTGATGGTTCATGGGAAAGCTGACGAGGCTAAGAAGGTGTTATTATCAGTTGCTACCTTGAATAAAAAACAGCTACCTGGTGATAAACTTTCACTGGAACACAATGAGGAAGCTGTGAAAGAAGGTGGATGCTTTGATCTGCTTCGTACCAGAAAACTTATCTTGCAGAGCCTGATTCTTTGGTTTGTATGGTAAGAGGAGTTAATGTTCTGATCTCCTGCAGTCAGATAGGCTCTGAACCCAATTTGCATACACATCAAAATGCTTCTCGGGGGGGGAGGGGGGGGGGGTGGTGTGGGGTGGGGTTGATTTAATATTTCCTCCAGGGTGAAGACTGACATTGTTAATACTTAATTAATGTTTAAACCTTTCCTATTTAGGTTTACTAATTCCATGGTTTATTACGGAGTACTGTTGAGTGTTGGAGTACTAGGTGGAAGTCTCTATCTGAACTTTTTTCTCACAAGTGCCATTGACATTCCCAGCAACTTTTTTGTGATTTGGTTCATGAGTTGGTAAGTGTAAAAATCTTGGCCGGCCGGCCGGTTGGTTGGTCGGTCAGTCAGGTGGTGGGTCAGTCAGTCAGTTTTCAGTCAGGTTGTCAGTCAGTCAGTCAGTCAGTCAGTCAGTCAGTCAGTCAGTCAGTCAGTCAGTCAGTCAGTCAGTCAGTCAGTCAGTCAGTCTGACTGTCCGTTGGTCTGTCACTCTGTTAGTGACTGTCAGTCAGTCAGTTAAGCATTTGGTCAGTGTCCATCAAAAGCAAAGAGAAGTTGTGAATACACACAGCTGTCACAATACATCAGCTGACAATTCTTACAATAATTGCAGACTCCATACTCACTTTCTGGCTGAACTTGTTTTTTGTTTTTCTTTTTTTTAGGGAAAAAAGATTTTTATGCCACAAATTTTATGGCAGGAAGAGAGCTTTGACTCTTTGTATGTCTCTGGCAGCACTCTTCTGTGTCATCCTGTCTGTTAGTCCCCCAGCTTCAGACTCAGGTATTATTAACATGTTATCTGAGACCAGAGTATAGTTGAGCTTCACTGCAAACTTTCAAGTTTGTCTTGATTGTATATAAATTATATAGACACCAGTGTTTCACTGGACTATTCACCACTCGTAAAATTCATACGAAACTACATCGGGAATCTCGTGGTGTATTTTCCATATCCTGACTAGTGAAGATATCAATGATTTCATTGATGTCAAGTTTGTCTCTTAAATTGATCTTGAATTCGTTGTTAAGTCTGCGGCAATCTTCGGGAACGTTCCTCTGGCCTTCGGAATAATGTTGGAAAATCTTCGGAAAGTGGTCGGAAATCTTCCGAAAATCGTCAAAAAACACCGTCATCAGCATGTTCTCGTGGCAAGAACATTATCTCACGAGTGAGCGCAGCCCGGGGAGCGCAGCAAAGCAAGGGTCTCGTGGTTTCTTATGAAATATCTTGTTTCTGTAGATAGATAATGTAAAATAGAGGGGAAAAATTGTAACAAAAAAAATGGACTTAGCTCCCTGGGGAGCAGGGATGGCGCGGTGTTGGTGCAGTAAAGGCCTAGACACAACTATCCCGAAAAATGCTCTAAAAATCTATCCGGAAATTCTCAATTTTTTCCCTAAAAATCCCTCCAAAAATCTCTTAATATCCCCAAAATTTTCTAAAAATCCCTAAATATCTCAAAATTTTCTAAAAATCTCTATTTTTCTCAAATTATTTTTTAATGAAACCTGAAGAAAACGGCGAACACATTTAAAATTTTCATTTCATGGGAATTTTTAATGAAACGGCAAAGAACAGAACATTGTTCCCAATCATCTAAAAATCCCTCAAAATCCCATTTTTTTCTAAAAATCCCCAAAATTTCTAAAAATTTCCTGATGCTCTAAAAATCCTAAAAAAAGTCCGGCTTTTTGTGTCTAGGCCTAGCCCGGCCTAGCGCAGTAGTGAGAGCGCTAGCCTTACACCAGTGTGGCCCAGGTTCGATTCCCGGACCCGGCTTCAAATGTGGGTTGAGTTTGTTGTTGGTTCTCTGCTCTGCCCGGAGAGGTTTTTTACTGTGTTCTCTGTTTTTTTCCTCTCCTCGAAAACCAACATTTTCAAATTCCAATTCGATCCTGGAATGCACGTGCATTTTGAACGAGTTCTGGTGCTCCGTGAGTAAACAAATCACACATTTGCGAAAAAAATTACATACATTTACTTGTAATTGGGTATTGAAAAGGGGCTGTGTGAAAACTTCTACAAGAGCTGTTTCTAAAAAAAAAGATATGGGAAAGGGTTAACTCACTGGGTTAGAGTAAGTGATGGATTCTCCGGGTAATAGGCTCCTGGTTGTATCATATCAGTCTGTTTTTCCTTTCAGGTGCTACAGCTCTTCGTGTCATTCTCGCAGTTCTTGGGAAGTTCTGCATTAACGCATCATTTAGCACAATCTATGTGTTCTCAACGGAGCTTCTTCCAACAGTCATCAGGTTGGTTAGCAGATTTTCTTCAATTTTCTCTGAATTTTAACGCCAGGTCCAAATGTCGTACTACTGCCGTGCCGAAGTCTCTCGTGCTATTAAGTTATTTAATACTTTAGGTTAGCCCCTTTTAATTTCGTAATCTTGATGTACTTACTTTGTTTCATGTTAGTTTATTTTAATTGAAGAGTGAAGAATGATCATCGCAGTTAATTTTCCAATTTAAGCAATTGGAAAGAAGAAGCCTGAAAAAAATCAGGGTTTCAACGGGATTCGAACCCGTAACCTCCGCTACCGGTGCGATGCTCTACCAACTGAGCTATGAAGCCACACATTGGGAGCGAGGTCAATTTATTGAGTTCATATCACCCGTGAGGAATGAAATGATGTGAAGTATATGAAGTAATTCATATTTGAACTGCGGTTGTAGATGCAAGTGAAGAATGATCATCGCAGTTAATTTTCCAGTGTCTTCACTGTTACTTAGCCCATCTATAGATAAACCTTGTACTTGTAAAATGTCCTCTGATCTCCCCGCCTCGATTAGTTTATAAGCTATTTGCGGGGGAAAGTAATGCAATTAGTTATTTTTTTCAAATTTTCAATAAATTTGTTGTTGTTTTTTGTAAATAAATTTGGCTCGGCAGTGGTTCCAAACGTTGAGTTTAATTCAGTCGCACACAAGACCATTTAAAGGTTAGAAAACGACAGCAGCTGAGATTTAGCACAAGTTATGAATTCAGTTCGCAACAGCAACAGTACGCTGTTGGAAGCCGCGCTACTAGTAGGGAGTTTAAGATAACCACGACGGCAACGGCAACGACAACGTCGCTAAACAAAAAGGTTTAATGGGCAAAACAATAACTGTGTACGTGCGCCATTAAACTTTGTACATTTCTTTGCCGTCCTCTGTAAAACAACAACGTGAAATGACCAATTCTGCGTTGTCTGAAGAACGTGAACTACGACGGCTAACTTTTTAAAATTCTATTTCAAATTTATTACTGTGTCCCAGATTCAGTTTCTCGATAGCTTTGGCAGTGATAAACAAACTCAATGGCTTAAGAGTATCCCGAGATTCGTAGGTAAAATACAAATTCATTTTTTAATCGACGTTGTCTTCGGCGTCGCCGTAGTAGCTTCTTAAACTCCCTACTGCCGTGCTGCCGTGTTACAAGTAGTGGTGCCTAACTTAATTAAGCCTGTCGAACTGAGTGGTTTAAAACGTCATGCTGGTGCCCTGCTTCAGTCAAATTTAATTCTGAAATTTAGCTTGGCACGGCAGTACGGTGAGTACCGCGACGTTTGGAGTAGGTACGTTGTATCTGGATGTTATTTGGTTTGGTGAACTTGTTAGGCAATAGAGGAAGCTTACGGAGTGACACTGTTCTGTTTTTTCCTAGGAACGTCGGAATGGGAAGCATGGCAGCGTTTGATCAAGCCGGTGCCAGTATTGCTCCGTTTGTTGTTTTGTTGGTGAGGGATATTGATCTACTTATACAATGTAGTGTAAGCGGTCTCGTCTTCGGCCTCGTCTTCGGTCTTGTTTTCGTGCAACGACCTGGGAATAGAGAGGATGCCGTTCGGAGTGGGCATGGTGACCCCCAGGGGGTACTTAACAAAGTTTAAAACGGGGAGCCCGAGGTCCAACCCCTTACCCTTGTATATACCATTTTTCCAGAAAAAAATGCCCCTTTTATATACCTTTTATTGAAAAAAGGTACCCCTTTCTCAAACCTACCTTAGGAAGTCTTGTTCTCATGTTGATGTAATGCCAGGAGCCATAATCGGGGACGGAGACCGTAAGCGCGCACCATTTCTAGTATTGGGGTTGGCGCCATGATATGGGACAATTTTTCTATTTTTAGAACAAATTGCGCCATCGCCTGCAGCACACGCGCGCACATTGCTGCGAGGATTTTCGCGGATGTCGCGCAGGGGAAATGGCGTCCGAAATTCCCGAAATCGTTTATGCTTTTGGATCCTTTTGGCCCATCACTCAACGCCTTCATGGCTGTTGGAATTTTGATTAAGTATTTCCGCCGTAAGTTGCTCCAGTCTGAGTGAAGACGGTGCCTAATTTAGGTATGTCCCGCTTTTTATCTCTGACCAAGTTGAGTTCCGCTGCTCCTTTTACGACAACTTCACATTACTCCAATCTAAATTTCACATATGAAGAAGATTAACAGCTTTTCCATAACACAGAAGAAACAAGAACTAGTTGGATATAGCGCCGTTTAGGCCCAATAAGTGACAATAGGTTTATGTCCGTAGATGCTGCTTAGTTTTGTTTTTGTAAATCCAATAAATTGTCTGTTGTCGATGAGTAAGAGCGCCCGCCGATGCGTGTTTTGCACAGCTAGTAAAACATGACAAATTGGACTTCGCACTTTGGTGTGAAAGGTATATCGAACTCATATAATATCTCTAATATTTTAGGTTGATTAATGTTTGAGAACATATTAAAAGCTTAGCTGAAAATATGTGAAAACAGCAGAAATAATCAGAAAAGTTACGATGACGCTTGTAATCAAAACTCGAATAAAGATTTCGATTGAGTTAAAACTCCTTGTCTATTTTATTTTCGCAGCGCAAAGTTTCACTATGTGAAAGAAACACACATGATGCTAGTAGCCTTTTGGCGAACGTTAGTGAAAATTGCTGTAGTATCTCAGCACAAAAGACGACGAAACAAATCTTTTTCACGATTTTGCTTGACAATCTGAAAACACCGACTCGGACTTGAAAGTGAACGCGCTGCACTATGCAAATGAACTACTCGTACGCGCCAGACAAAAACTTTTGCAAACTAGCCAAACGAGCAGACACAACAAGAAACTATCAAAAACAGGTTTTGGTTATGATTAAAGGGAAACTGACGGCAAAATTGGTGCAATTTTTTATGTTCTCTATGCTTTCTTTATACATTTAATAATCAATACCTGCAAAAATTTTGATTCTATCAACAAAGAGGAATTTACTACAATTTTTTTTGTTCGCTCATATGGCCGCCATTTTGAATACATGCGGTTTAAGGTCACGTGGTTTGTACGTCACACGTGTGTAAGGCATGGTTGCGGTCAGATCGGATAAGAGAAAAACAAGCCGTGTTTCGTTTACAAAACAAGACCCTTGGAAAACCCAAACTGCCGGTATAATGCCTCGAAGAAATGTTATATGTTCAGGAAAGAGTAGTTATGAAGGAAAAGTATCCGGGAAAAAAAACAAAAAAAAAAAATTATATAATTTTTTTTCATGTTGGTGTAATCCAAGGAATCTCCTTATTAAAACGACCCTCAGGGTCATCTACTTTGGTCACTGTGATGCTATTGTTACTACAGTAATGTATAGATTTGGCTAGAATTCACATAATAAACCTTGATTGTAAATTGCATCTTTATAATACGTCGCTATTGTCCATTATCTTCAGCAAATTTGTGTTTTACATGCCTGACTAAACTTTTCCAGTTGTCCTTCGAAATCCTTGCTCGACAACCAGATCACTTTTCACACGTCTAAAAGCGGAATGTTCGGCTTTTGCAGAAACTGGCAATCGACGACTACTAGCTGAACTTGGACCTTTGTTTTCACTTTCTTCATTTATATCTTTTAAACTATCGTCAACACACTTGGGCTCTATACGCTATGTAGTGTTTGCGCGTAAGTGCTCAGTATATAAATGCGCGATTTCGTGACATATTATTGTCGCTGGTGAAGACAGCTGAGATTACGATCAGCTTGTTTTCGAATTCCGTTCGAAGTGTTTAAAGGTTAAAGATTGCTTACCTTTGTAAGAAGTATGTAATGGCGAACAACGAAAGCTTGGATGAACAACAAAAGAGGCAACAGCAAAAAAAAAAGGATAACCTGGGAAGCGTTGTGTTGTTATGTTCTTCAACAAAACAGTGCAGACGGAGTGAGCCTTCATCAGTTTCCAGCAGATGAAAATGTGAGATGACAATGGATTGTCGTGCGCTCCAAAGAGAATCGAGTAGTTGGACGCCGCAGACGCCGGGGTCCGGTCACATCTGCAGCGCTCATTTTGCAGACGACAGCTACGAAGGATTCGGCGCAAAGTTAGCCGGGTTTTCAATTTGTACTTGGTTCTATTAATTGACAATTGCAGTCACAATTTTATGGAGAAGTTATTGTTAATGTTCATGTAGGTACTGATTTGCTTATTTGAAAACAACTAAAAGATACTTGCATTTTTTAGATTACTTCTTCAAGAAAAGCCCTGGTAAAATAGTAACTGACACATCAGCTTTTTTTGATAAGTATATTGGTACAAAACACCTTCCTTATTTAAGACATGCAACCAACTAATGAGTTGGGAGTATGAAATCATATCAGGAGTTTCCTCTACAGTAGAGAACTGTTGATGCTTGATGTTTACTGTTACTAAAATGAAGTCAGTCTGTCACCTACATCGTTTGAGAACCATAGGGGAAAGTTCCAAACACAAGTAAAATTCCAGATATCAATTAACCTTTTCACCTGCCAGTATATAGCCTAAACTCTGACTAAGAAAAACAAAGTTGTTATAAATTCGGATAGTATACAGACCTTTGGCCGCCTAGCAAAACATTTACATAATTTACACAAGTTTTAGCGATGTAATTAGCATGGTATTTTTACCTTCTTAATTTTATTGTAATAAAATTTTTAGATTCTTGGAGGCGCGGTGGCCTCGTGGTTTAAGTGCACTCGGCATCATATCAAACAATTAATCCGGGTTCAAGCCCTGGCTGGGGACATTGTGTTGTGCTCTTAGGCAAGACACTTAACTCTCACAGTTCCTCTCTCTACCTAGGTGTATAAATGGGTACCAGCGCATTTACTGCTGGGGATAATCCTGCGATGGACTAGTATCCTATCCAGGGGGGAGCAGAAAAACTCTCACTTGCATCACGCTGTGAGAACCGGAGATAAGTGCCAGCCTGAAAAACAACTTGGCTTGTATGCAGACTTTGTTCTTACAATATTTAGGTACAGGGCCCTTATGGATACCAGCCTAAACAGTCCACCTTGTCTAATTAAAGCTTTACTTTACCACAAGTTCCCCTAGAAAGAAGCCCACCACCCCCCCCCCCCCCCTTCCCACCCCCACTACATACACAATTGTTATATTTGGCAAGCCACTACAGCTACTCGTCTGCATATTGGAAACCGGTGAATGTCATGTCTACTTCTAGTCGGTTAGGCTCTGGAAAGTGGGCGCGAATGCAGTTCACAGCACATGAAGGCAAAGGCACCCGAATTTCTGATCCTAAGAACCCCCAACACCACCTCACTAACTGCCTGTAGGCTATGGGACGATTTTTTTGATGTTCTGGACCCTCATGCGCTTTGCTACCATATTGCTATTTGTATTGCAGCCATGCAGTCAGTCTACAAAACCCACACATTCAGACAAACTGCCTGGTTTTTCCAGCTGCTCAACTGCGACAGCTTCTAGATTTTGTTCTTGACAACAACTATTTCTTGACAGCAGATGTTCTCTTCCTCTCGCAACATCTGCTGGCAGTTTCCACACAGACACCTTGCCAAACAATCATTAAAAACGACTGCAATGTAGGATATAAGAAAAAAAGAGAACGTTTTTGCTGAATCGATAGATATTGCTTGGCTTTACAATTGTAAACAGCTTCCTATCTTTGTTATTGTCTGCTTACAAAGCAAATATTCATATAACTGAATATATGAAGTGCTAGATTCTTGTGGTCGTTGTTCATTTCGGGAATAATCTTGCCATTACTTAATTACCATGTGAAATGAATTTAGCTTGTTGTCTCCAAGGAAGATATGAAGATATGAAGTACTATCCTTATTTTAAGTTTGTCTTGCAAATGAAAGTGTACACTACATGAAGACTTGTTACATTGTAACGTTACTCATCAGCTGTCTGAGAATACCCTGTAACGAGAAAAGGACAATGTGTATTTTTAACCCGGCCTGACAAGAATGACCCCAGTACAGTTAAGCAGAACAGTCTCTCGACCGCCGGAAATAATCCACGCTCCAAATAACTTTGACGGCATTAACCCTTTTTGTTGGTTTTGAAATAAATGTCCATCAGCTTTATTCAATAATTTATGGGCTTAGAACTGGATCAAGACGAAAAGATGAGCACCAAAACGTAACATCAATGGCCTTTCATTAGCTTTGTAAATAAAAATAAACATGACCGCTATAAGTCTGTTCGCAAATGTTCAACAACAAAAAACACAGTATCCAGTGGAATATGAGCACATTTATTATGTTTTTCTTTTTCTGAAATAGTCATATATATTTATGTTTGTTTATTAAATAAGTAAATGTGTTGAATGCTGTCGATAAAAATGAAAAGTTTTTACCATTCGTCGCTGTCAAGGACGCGGCGGCGGCGAGTTTCAGTGCCAGTGTCACTGGTATCTTCTTCCGATTCTCTCGGCTCGGTATTTCTACCGGGCGGCTCAAATCACCAAGGTTGAATCCCCTGGAAAGGTTCCACGTCAGATTCGACTATCTTATCTTCGCCGGCTACCTCCAAGTCTGAAGAATCGGATGCCGAAGTGGAAGTGCTATCGCTGTTGTTAGAGTCAGCCATGTTTACATTTACACACGTGTGACGTATCATGTCACATGATCAAAATCGAAGCGTTCATGGCGGATGTTCACGCAGTCCGCGCTAATCAACGCTTTATGCTAAAATTACGCCGATAAAAAGCATCTAAGGACGTTTGTCTTATAACATATTTGTTTAATGAAGCATTTGAAAGATATTTCTAAAAATGTACTTTGTAGCCGTCAGTTGCCCTTTAAGCATTGTTTGGCATACTCACAAATTAACAGCTCGATACCGGAGTAAACAGTGTTCTTACAGAACTCTATAGAACAAACACAAAAGTTTACGCGTACAACTAGCCGGCGAGCGGATTTTATTCATTCACAGCGCGAAATTAAAGAAATTCTCGACCTTGAAAAACACACCTTTTCCATTAAATCCGAGCATAAAAGTACATAGAAGAGCTCTGCTTCTTCTTCTCTGTCTTATTCCCTGCCATTGCTGTGAAAAATCGGCAAGAGGATCTCGCAACTCTCACAATTTCATCACACAACGTGACAACATCCACGCGAGAGGCCAAGACACGTGCCTGGATCAGCGCGGATATATGACGTCAGGATGGCGCAATTTGTTCTAAAAATAGAAAAATTGTCCCATATCATGGGTCCACGCGCATCCCAAGACTTACGGTCTCCATCCCTGATTATGGCTCCTGGTAATGCTTAATAAATAACGTGATACAGCCATAAGGGGCGTCTATTCGAAATATTATAATTAAAGGCGCTTTTAAATACCTAAATGACCGATTTCCCTACCCTTTTATTTACCTGAAGCCTGAAAAAGGTACCCCTTTTAATTTGGGCGGAGCCTCCCCGGATAGGCCATTATACTGCATTACAGGGAGTACCCTCCCCGGGCATGGTGCCAACACTGCGCCAGAGAAGTTTAAAAATGCAGCTTTATTTCTACGGTTAGGCCCACGGTCCATTCCAATCCGTCACTAAAACGGAGCTTTTCGAAATAATGAATTTATATTTTACCTATGAATCTTGCGATACTCTAAAGTCATTTACTTTGATTATCACTGTCAAAACTGTCGCAAAACTAAATCTGGAACACAGCAATAAATTTGAAATTAAAATTGAAAAATTAGCCATTGTGGTTCACGTTCTCCAAACAACGCAAAATTTGGTCATTTCACGTTATTGTCTTGGCAAAGAAATGTACCAAGAATTATGACGCAAGTGTACAGCCATTGTTCTGGTCATTAATTCTTTTGTTCAGTGACGTTCCCGTTGCCATTGCCGTCGTGGTTTCGTAAACTCCCTATATTAAAACGGTGGCGCCGCGATAATAGGGAGCTTAAGCAAGAGGACTTTTCAAGGCGACGCCGTGGTGGAGACCGAGAAGGCCCGGGACTCACGTCGTCGTTCTCGAGCCAAAATTTAATTTGTTAAGCACTGGTGCTACACGACTCGGCGTCATCCATTCTCAGATCCTAGCCTATTTGATCCCTTTGAGTCTGTTATGGCACGTTTTAAAGAGTTTTGTCAGATTCTTCTCTTACTACGATGCCAGTCTTATTTCTGATGAAGATTATATAATCTTGTACGAGTTGTTATCTTCACGAAATTTATCCAGATTTTGCTTACGAAAGCATTCGTTTCGACTTGGATGAAATGAACTTACGACGATGAATGCAAGGCCAAATTTGGAGTAAGAAAATGCCATACGTATGAAACATCCTTTATTTGTCACAGAAATAAAATGTAACTTACGATTTGAGGGATTTAGGCCCAACGGGTTTGGTTGCACTTGCGTCTGCATGGCTCAGTGATTATTTCAGCCTGATCAATCAAAGCAATTAAGCTTAACCTATCCAAAAAAATAAGTAGAGCATCGATTGAAATCGATCAACCAGAAGAGGAAGGAGAACAAACGATAAAATCGTTAAGATCCGCTTAAATCACTCACGACTTTCACTACGCCGCCAAATCCACTCAACTCGCGTCGTCGCCGGCAGCACAACGTCGGCAATCCTGGGTATGTCATGCGCAATAGACCTCGTCCCAGTCTCAACCGCTCAAATGACGGCGGCGTCGCCTTAAAAGTCCTCGTGCTTAAGGTGGCTCAATAGGGTTTTAAGAGCACGCGCACCGATGATGCGAGCTTTAGTAATGTGCGCGCGCTAGCTGACGCAAGCTCATGCAACGCAGCAAACAAGTCAACAATATAGCTCAAATTACAGCCCAGAAGTAGAAACAGAGAAACCATTTAAAAGAAAACGTAAAGAAAATGATTTGGACGGAAAGGTCTTGTGTGTATTTTGATGAGACCGCCATTGTCAAGTCGCTCATCGACAAAACCGCGTGGTTCGAAAATTCGCGCATGCTCACATAGCGATCTTGGCGAGTTCCTATTCTGATGACGTTATTGCCATTGAGGTGAAAAAATAGAGAAATCCTTATCAGATTTCTCGAATTTCCTTCGGTGAAATTCCTTAAGATTTGGCAGAGAAGTTATTCCTTATTAGCTTTCCTTGCTTTCAATTTATCAGAAAAATTTGTAAGACAAGGTTTTCGCTTAGCCAAAAAAACGCAAAAATGCTAAAAACGAAAAAACTACCTTGACAACTCCTACTTTTTTCGATTTTAAAAGTTTCTTCTTGCCAGACTCTACCCGGTTTGAGCATATCAGAAAATTTTACCGAAGGAAATTGAAGAAAATTGAAATCAAAGCCAAACAGACGTTAAAAAATGGCGATGTTTGAGTAGTTTTAATTTGAGACTAAAAGCCTCTATATCAGAGGTGACTGTTGAACAGCAAATTTTGGCCCTTGTTTGTTATGTTTCAGTAGCTTTGATTACGAAAATAGCAAAAAGAAAGAGAATATTAACTTTCGATTGAGGCCACTGGCGCGCGCTTCGTAATCTTGCATAACCCTATTGAGCCACCTTAAGCTCCCTAATCATGTCATCAGGGAGCTTGAGTAAGACGACCGCACGACGCCGAGGATGACGCCTAGCAAAAAGTGAATTTGTATTTACAAGCGGAATACGTGATCAGTTCAGTACGCCAATGACTCTAATATCGTGCTTAAGCTAAATATGCAATGAGGGCGTTCAATTTCAAATGGAAATACGAAAAATTAGCCGTCGTCGTCCACGTTCCGTAGACAACGCAGACCGTGGTCATATCACGTTGTTAGGGAGTTTAAGGCCCCGTTCACACTAATCCGTTTTCAAACGAAAACGGAGCTGTTTTGCTCCGTTTTCAAAAAGATTTGCGTCCACACTTATCGTTTTCGTATCGTTTTCGCCCGTCCGCACTACAACGCCGTATCCGTTTTGAAAACGCTTTTATACCCTCAGTGCACATGCTCAAATGAACTCGACGCATGCGCATTTCAATATATCGGCCCACGATATTGGCGCCATTCTTGATTCTGTCCGTAGCGCCTGTCCGCCATTTTGGATACTCACGGTCGAGTGGTCTGGCGCCCGGTCGTATCTATTTTGATGACGTCACCGTTTTAAGATAACATCGTTTTCTCCGTCCACACTAGAAAACAGCGTTTTCAAAAAGCATCGTTTTCAAATCATTCCACTCAGGAGAGCGTTTTCGAATGGCTCCGTTTTCGGTGATCGTTTTTGGCGTTGTAGTGTGGACGATAGCCGTATCCGGAGCAAAACAGCTCCGTTTTCGTGTGAAAACGGATTAGTGTGGACCGGGCCTAAGAAAACCACGACGGCAACGGCAACGGGAACGTCGCTAAACAAAAGATTTAATGAGCAAAACAATAGCTGTGCACGTGCGTTATAAATCTTTGTACATTTCTTTGCCGTTCTGTGCAAAACAACAACGTGAAATGACCAATTCTGCGTTGTCTGGAGAACTTGAACTACGACGGCTATTTTTGTAAATTCTATTTGAAATTTATTGCGGTGTTCCAGATTCAGTTTCGCGATAGCTTTGACAGTGATAAATAATGTAAATGATTTAAGAGTATCCCGAGATTCGTAGGTAAAATATAAATTCATTTTTAATTGGTGTTGTCTTCGGCGTCGCCGTAGTAGCTTCTTAAACTCCCTATTAATGTTTCGCAGAGGACGGTAAAGAAATGTACAAAGATTTATAACGCACGTGCACAGCTATTGTTTTGCTCATTGAACCTTTTGTTTGGTGACGTTCCTGTTGCTATCGTCGTCCTGGATTGCAGCTTCCTATTTCCCTGCTCGATTTTTCCATGAACACAAATCCGAAATAACAAGCGATAATTGTGTTTTTCAATTCCTTAATTCGGGGTAGCATGGACGGAAAACATTTGCCCTTCGGCTTAATGTTTTTAGATGTAGAGTGAAATTCCTCCGGAGTGTTGTGGAAGAGGCCTTAGGCCCCGTCCACACTAATCCGTTTTCAAACCGCGAAAACGGAGCTGTTTTGCTCCGTTTTCAAAATGATTTGCGTCCACACTTACCGTTTTCGTATCGTTTTCGCCCGTCCACACTACAACGCCGTATCCGTTTTGAAAACGCTTTTATACCCTCAGGGCCCATGCTGAAAATGAACTCGACGCATGCGCATTTCAATATTTCCGCCAGCGGTGAAAGTGGCGCCATTCTTGACACTCACGGTCGAGTGGTCTGGCGCCCGTTCGTGTCTATTTTGATGACGTCGCCGTTTTCAGATAGCATCGTTTTCTCCGTCCACACTAGAAAACAGCGTTTTCAAAGAGTATCGTTTTCAAATCGCTCCACTCTGGAGAACGTTTTCGAATGACTCCGTTTTCGGTGATCGTTTTCGGCGTTGTAGTGTGGACGATAGCCGTATCCGGAGCAAAACAGCTCCGTTTTCGTTTGAAAACGGATTAGTGTGGACGGGGCCTTAGATAAGCCCGCTGAAGTTTTGTTGATCGGTCCTTCGTCGGAGTAAATCAAGAGAATTGTTGTATTTGTAACATGGGAGTCATGAGTTGCACACTTTTATGAAACATGAAAGATATTGAAATAATTTGGTCCCAGGCTTGGCTAAAGTTTCCCAAGTGTACCGTATAGGCGTTAGCTCTTCTAAATTGTTTACTTTGCCCCGTAAAGTGTTTTGCTATGGTTTCTTTCAGGGCAAACGCCATCCGGTAATTCCGTTTGCTGTGATGAGTGGCTTTGCATTTATCGCCGGGTGTTTATGTGGCATTCTCCCTGAGACTCTCGGACGGCCAACACTCGAAACGTTGGAGGACGCGTCTGATGAAAGAGCTCAACACAAACCCCAAGGCATTGAGGAACCTCTTACGTCATCTCTTTGAACGCCAGGGGTGTTCTCTTCATCCTAGGGATATATTCTAAAGTTATATTTAATGCAGACATAAGAGAGCAGATCTTATCAAAGTCCACAACTCAGATCTATTGGCCTTAAAGTGCACCTAACCCCAAAAACTTTTTTTCGCTAAAACAATAAAGCTTATTTTGTGGAGTAACTAGCCGCAAAAATTTTTCGATTTGGTTAAATCTTTGATTTTCTATGGCTCGTCAAAGTACGTGAAATTGCCGCCATTTTGGTCCACGACCGAGTTTAACGGAGAATGGGTCGAGGGCCGGATGTGACGTCAAATCGAGAACACGATGATTCTGAGATTCGCATATTTACTTGTTTCTGTGGGAAAGGCTGGAAAAGTTGTTCGAAAAAAATGCTAGCCAGGTGCGCTGTAGTGTGATGTAGCAACACAACAAACTTACAGGAGGTACTCCGCTTTATGCCATACGTTTTATGGAGAGATGTCCTGAAGAGAAGAAACGTACAAAGTGATGGCTCGATTCGTGCAAAGTGATAGCCGTCTAAGAGTTCGGTGATCTGTTCCATAGAGTATTTCAAACCAGATGATCTCGCTCGATGCCTGGATTTTCAGAGAGAGGAAGGGATTTTGTTGACTCAGTGACTTAAGCGAGACGAATTTGGAA
>JAHPZR010017764.1:0-43429 GCA_019787425.1 Platygyra sinensis
TTACCATTACCATTACCATTACCATTATCATTTTCATTATCATTATCATTATCATTATTATTATTATTATGATTATCATTATTGCGGGCGACAAAAGGAGCCCGCAATCCTAATCTCAATGTTGCTTTTACAAACGCATGCGCTGCAGTTGTATAGTTTGGCCCTGACTCGATTTTGCTGAAATCTTGAGTCTTCCACCACGAATGCATGGAATGCAAAGAATGCTATTTTCTCACGCGCATCACGTGTAACATTTGGACCTTGGATCACGTGAAGGTCATGCATAGCAGCTGCGCTGACCAATCCATGGATTCCACTTTTCTGTTCATGTTGTCGCGTTGTATGCCATTTCCCGGCCGTATTCCGTCTTAAATAAATCACACTTGCGTTAAATCAATCATTTTGACTCGATCAATACTTATACTCTATAACCTAGAGTGCTTTTATTTACGCCGTGAAACAGCAACAATTACAGCATATTACTAAATCTAAGGAAAGCAAACAATGGGATTAGTGTCTCGTGGAATGCTCTGGTGTTACTGTTTCACAGATTTTGTCAAATCACTCTATTGTTACTGTCAAAATGGAGGAAAAAGCGAGTAAAACCTGGGGGAGGGGGGGGGGGTTCTCATGGACAAACAAAATCACCCGACCTTTCCTTATAGGGTCCTACAGGCCCCCAAATCTTTTAGTCCTCAAATGAGCAAAAAAAAATTCCTCGCCCGCATTTGCTAACCTTTGGTTATTACTAGTTATTATTATTGTTGTTGTTTTTTCATTTATTATTTTAGTATTTATTTCTATTGATGTTTATAGTACCTTCGAAAAATTATGTATCGAAACCTCGCTGGCTGGCTCAAAACGTACGCCACCGCTCGCTGGCAAACTCCAAAGTCCCTTATGCGCTGGCTGGCAATATGTGTCGTTTCGCATTTTAAATTATGCTGGCTGGTTAACACCCGTCTTACACGATGGCTGGCTGGGAGTTTTGTTTTCTGAAACTCTTGCTTGCTGGCAGTGAAGAGCGGGTAATTTTTTCCCAGGAAAGTTAAATATTAACGAAGATTGACGTAGAAACAATCTATTAGTGGTTACAACATTGTAGGAACAATTTAGTCAAAAATGGTCGTTGGGTACTCCTGCCTAAGCGGCTACTAGACGTGAATGGGAGTCGCGCAGGCCTGTCACCTTATTGTTATCCTTGGGTAATTCTGACGATCGGAAGGTACTATACCGACATACATTTAGCTATTTAGTCGCAAATGAACCACACTGGCCTCGAATTTCGATCTATTATACTTCAGGACTCTCTGAGCTGTTTTCTGTGTTTTCCCCCTAAAATCCATCTTCAGGATCTCTGAAAGCGTTTTCAATTTGTTTTAGGTCATAATCTCGGCCATTTCGAAGCGAACTTATTTGATCGCGCTGAAATAGTAATGGAGGCCGGCAAATACAAACGCTTTTCAGGGACGCTTGAACTCGAGATCTAAACCAAGGGCAAAGCTCGTGGCAAAGACGCCGATCCCGCAAGTCCTCGCGCCCGTGTCCCATTGCTGTCCTCCCATGAGCGTTTGCGGGAAAAACGTCGATACCTTGCGGGCGTGCAAGCGATCAAATCGAGATTTTTTGCGGCTATATACCGGAAATACCTACATTCTCTCTTCTTCTCTCTCTATTACGCGGGGAGTCCTAAGGTGCCTCCTCGGGTTTTTGGCCCTCTGGGGCCAAAAACCCCGCGGGGGCAATAATTGAGAAGGCGCGCGATTTTTCTATGGGTTTACCGGCACAATAAACCATAGCTGATTGACCAATCAGAACGCGCGCATTGATTTTGTTATTGTATAAACTTTGTTGTTGCTCGTTTCTATTGTAAGATATGATTTAGGTTTAAGTATTGGCTCTCCAAGGACAAAGATTAACATATTCCGTGCGAATATACTTCCTATTTGCATTCTTTGTTGTGACGCCGGACCAGGCTATTCAGACTAGAACTGTTTTACAAGCACAGTGTGTTTCGTCTTTATCACGAATATTATATTTATCTTTGTCCAGCTTTTCCAGTCAGACTGCCGTAGTTTTACTTCGAGAAAGCTGTACGTTTGTCTAGAGACATTCTTATGGTTTTTTTGGATCAATCTGATCGCTCCCATTCAAAGGAGAAACAACAGTTAATAACTATCACTTCAGATTAAAATAAAATTGCGCTGCTCGACGTCCACAGTTGAAATATGACCAACTTTCCATAAATCCAATGGATACGACGGCAAGAATATCACGACCACGGTAAATTGTATCGAGACAGACTTGCCTATCCCTTAGATAACCGCCGGAATAGATACTAGTCGAAATTTCAGCCCGAAGGCTACTGAAAACAATTCGCGGTTCATGGCGGTCGCAGCGCGACAAATCTCAACCCGACAAACTGCCTGATTACAGAAGACCCCTCCCTGATGTTCTTAATTGTCAAAGTAGCACGTGACCAGACCCAACCAGGGTGTCTCCTCGCTCGTCCTAGGCGGTAAGATGAGAGACCCTGGGAACGAGGTTGGCAATTAGCTTTATAGCTCAGCAAATGCAGAGTGATTTAAAAACAAGTTCAACAGAAATATTTATCAGCAAGTTAACTACTCTAAATTATCTTTAATAAACCTAAAACAGAGTTCTAAGAAGTATTATTAAAAACTGGACCATTGGATAATGCAATTTGAGAGTTTTCATTGGCTAAGCCATCATGGTATATGAGCCATTATACCATGACCTACAAAAATGGCGAGCATATGCGTGATTTTTTGGGACTTTTTATTTTTATTGTAGTATAGTTTTCTATATTTTGGGGGCGTTTTTAATAAAACAATTATTCCACTCGCGCTTGTTGGATATGAGATGATTATAGCCAACTCAGCGCTACGTGCCTCGTTGGCTATCTATCATCTCATATCCAACGTACGCTCATGGAATAATTGTTAAATAGTAGGAGCAGGATTAGCATGCATCACAGATGCCAAAAACATCTTGTCGGTGTTTATGAAAGTACCATGATGGCTAAGATTCTGCAAGAAACTGACACTTTCCTTCTACATCATAGCCCACCCACCCAGCCTCCCAACAAAGAAATGTTCCAAACAGTCTTCAAAGATTGCTTCAGTTTGATTCAGTTACTTTTATCCCAAGCATGATAGTGAAAATCCTGTATTAAGCTACCCCTTCCCCCTTAATAATCCCCTCCCCTTCACCTGTTTTCTGTCAAAACAAAATCAAACAACAGAATAACCAGTGCAGTCTTAACATGCTAATCCAAACAAATCTTCAAACATACCGGTAAATCATAACCTTGGGGGAAGATGAATGTCACTGGTAACTGTGTGCAGAAAGAATCAACATAACACTACCCTGTTCAAGACCAACATATATTGAGTGGGAAACTGACCACCTGCTTTTGTTTTGCTAATTTAAGTCTCCTTCTCTATTAAACTCTCCTTCTCTATCAAATATTCTCCCCATACCCCCACAACTAACACTACTGGCAGAAGTGAGGAGGAGGAAAGTGAAATATTATACATGGTATGACATAATTATAATGGTAATTGAACTGAGTGGAGTGCAATTTGGTCTCAGTGAAATCATGCGCGTGATTTCAAAATTGAACGAGCGCACAGCGCGAGTTCGATTGCACAACCCGAAGTTCAATTACCACTTTATTGGATCCATTTTGAAATCTAATAGCCTATAGTGAGATTTTGGTTAGTACAAATTTTATTGAGCCAAGTTGCCATATTTGCCAAACAATATATGGCTTTTGTGTCTTTCATTTTCCTGCAATGTGACTGGTTAGTTTAAAGAAGCCTTAAAATCTGATTGGTTGTTTTGTTTTACTGTCCCATTCTCATTGGCTGAGAAAAAGATGTCATTTAGAGCAAAAGATAGTGCGATTTGAGAATAAATCGAACCGCTGAGAGCCGATCACATTGCAAGGATAACCAGTGATTTCAAAATGGATTTAATAAAGAACAAAACATTCAGTTGCAGCATCAACATATTAAGTTCAGGTCACTTTAATCGTAGTAATAGGCCACTTGCACTAACTATCAGTGGGTCATCTCTTAAACAAAATAACAGTGATTTGGTTTTACAAACCTGCACCATTTGCTTAAAATGAGAAAGTCCGTAGCTGGTCACGTGACCAAAACTTGATTTTTAAAATTACGAATTACCGTTTTCTGACACAAATTTTGCACTTAAACTTCAAGAAAATGTTGAAAAGATGATGTGATAACATTTATAGCACATCTGAACGAAACTATCAAACATTTAACAAGATACAAACAAAAAGTAGTTTTGACCGCCATGTTGGAGGGCAAGAGTATGCCCTCCAACATGGCGGCCAATACAAATCATACTAATTTGTTGAAAAATCAAAGTGCCATAAAATATCTACCGGAAATGCGTTTCCTCTCAAATTTCGGGTGTAAGATAATTTTTATGTGTTCTGTCAAGTTTTGGCATCAGCAAGATTACAACTCGCTGTTTAAGGGAGGCATTGGTCACGTGACCTCTTAGTGCAAGAGGCCTATTGGAGGGGAAGAGGATGTTTGCTTTTATGTTAGGTAGAATATTGATGTATGATAATTATGTGCTTTGTCTGGGTTAAACAATTTTAAACTTCTTGATTCTGCTTCACATTCCACACCCCACAGTCTCAGATGTGAATTGATATGTTTGCTGTACATGTAACTTCCTAATGATGTGAATACGAAGTGAATACTTTATTTACCCTAGGATTGTAGAGTAGCTTTTTATGAGCTAATATCTCCGAGCATTTCACAGTACCTTTACATTTCACAATACCTTTCCATGGAGTGAAATTTCTTCCATTGTACTGTAGGTATGATATTCAGATTTTTTGTTATCCAGATGTTTCATAAACCAATAAGTCAGAAAAATTAAAACACTATTTGATGTAATCAAGTAGTACTGAGTTGGCAATGATTTCATGTACTACAAGACTGAGATAGGATATGAGCTTATAGCCTATTAGTAGGTTCAGGCATCACAACATTGTTTTCTCATGTCCAGCAGAAACTAAGATTTTATTTCTGACCGAATAGGCAAAAGGCATAAGCCAAAAAAACCATCCCCAGAGAAGTAAGCTGACACTCACTCAGTGAGAATACCCTGCAAGATAAGTTGTTACTTCCACAAAGCACTTTGACCATGCACATCAGCATATTAGTATGTTTTGTCCTGAAGATTGCATACTGAAAAACAGTCACTCATGAGATTTAATAAGATCAGCCCTCGTTACCAAAGGATCACTGCCAAAAGTTGCATCACATGCCAGACTGCCTCCTCTTTCTTCACACATCTTTACAGTCTCACTAACAGGTGGAATCAGTTCAGCAGCTGGTAGTTGCATGTTTTCCCCTGGCACACATCCTTGTGGTCCTGGAATCCTGTGATGATTCCATGAACAGATCAAGTTCTTAGCAGCATCATTTGCAACATAAGTTGTCACCCAAGAAATGAAAAACATTTTAACTGGGCAAACAACAACTAAAAACTGAAGGTGATAATTAAATTCTATCCAAAGACTTTTCCACAAAAGGCAAAATTTGAAATGTCAGTTGCACTTTTTCCGAATCCAGTTAGCAGCCCAAGGAAGACAAAAGACATCTTTGTCACAAAAGATGTTTTTGTATTTACTTGAAGCTCTATACAGGACAGTTCACCTAATGTAATTACAATAATATATATTGCTCAGGTTTCAATAATTTATGCTGAGGAAAATGTGAACACTTAAGGACGGTGCCTACTAAATACGAAGGTTTTTGCGCCAAGTTAGGACCACACGGAAAAAGTAGATATTTGCAAGGGCTATTGGAATCCACAAAGAAAAATAGGGGTAGCCACGCATTTTTTCGAGATAATTAGCCTTGAATCTCAACAAAAATGCTGACGTCAGCATTTTTCTGAAAAAAGCGGGAAACGATATTTCTTCACAGATTTCCTTAGAATTCGCCTTTACATACAGAAAGGCAAACACATTTAAAAAGATCTTTAAACTACATGGCAAATGGTAACATGAAAATCATTTTTGTTACGTTTTTGGTAACAAAATCGTTGCAAAATCGCTTTAACGTCTCTGACAGCCTTCCTCTGGTTCAGCTAAAATACAGTCTAAATACCTTTTGCTCACGACCAGAAACTAATCACATGTTCAATAGGCTTGCCGCTTCCATTTCGCCACAAAAAATGTAGGGGTAACCACGCGTTTTTTAAAGTTATTGATCTTTCTTGAAAACTTTTACGGTGCCCGTTACATTTTTCCTGTCACCTCCAACCTCCCCAGTAAGTAAGACATTCGCGTGTCTGCGCGCGCACTACGCCATCTGCAGGTACATGTTTGCAGTTGGATTTCAGTGTAATTTTCGAAAGATAACAGCTAGATTTTCAGCTGGAAGACGTTAACAGTTAGTGGCTAGCGATATGCTGCTATTCTGGTCTCCATGGTTTAAGTACAGGTTCATTAAAATTGATTTGGTCACCGTAGGAAAATTTTGCTTTAATTTTAGTCGTGTGCTTGGTGGCGTAGTTGATTGCGTCAATGTCAACCCAGCGCGCGCGCGCTTAAACCATGGCTTGCGTGATGCGCAGAACGTGTGCGCACTAACAAAAGTAGGCACCATCCTTAAAACGAATTGCATCAGGAATTTTCATTGACAAATTAAAATTCTACCCTTTTTAGAAACCAATTTCTTGGACTTTTCCAAGACTCGGTTTGAATTTTCAGGACTCTAAAATTCGTGAATAACCCTTTTACTCCCAAGATTTCAATGTTTATTCTCCTTACTGTCTGCCATACATTTCACATTTTTGCCTTGAGTTTAATATATTTCTAGAACTTTCCAGGACCAGTAGCCTTGCTCCTGGATTTTCCAGTCTATACCCGTACGAACCCTGTTCAACAATTCTAAGCCATGTTGCATTGACCGATTAATAATATCCTGCTCGACACAGAATTGCGAGAGTTTGGCATACCGACTAGCCATTGCGATGAAAGATTTCTCAGGACTGGAAAAGTTTCAGTCACAGCAAGTGATGCAGGATATACTGGAAATACTGGAAAAAAACTCTATTTCGTCCAAGAAAGCGGCGAAAATATCCCGAATCGCCGAAAAATCTATCGACATCGGGGAGTGTACAAAAACTCTCAGTATGTCAAATACGCTAATGTTAAGATACCTGCGAAAGGTCCAGCGTATTTGCGGCGAGTTTCTAGCGGATAGGTCGAACGATCTCCCCTACATTTTGTGCTGTGATTGGAACTTTTCTCCTCGACTAAACATGGCGAGCAACGTACTGGACTGGATGTGTCTATCGTGTAAGAAGACGCGAAACGGCTCCTAGTGTTGCTGCTCTGTGATTGGGCACAAATATAAAAAGGTTTTGTGGCACCAATCAGAAGCCAGAACTACCCCGGCCGTTTTGAACTGGTCCGTTAAAACATTGTCCCCAGGGGCTCTTCTCCTCGTTCTTGACTTTTCTTCGCCCGAATTTTTTTCCCGCCCCCACTAACTGCCCCTGGGTCTCCGAGGATGTTTGTAACTCTGTACTGTTAAACCGAATTTTGAAATTGTAAATTTTTAGTCTAATTTTATGTATTAATTTTAATTTCTAATGTAAGTTGTTGTTGCATATGTTATAGAAACATGCTTTATCAAAATAAAAGTTTGATGTGAAGTATATATGAAATAATTCATATATTTGAGCTGCGGTTGTAGATCAAAAAGTGAAGAATGATCATCGCAGTGAATTTTCCAATAGGCTAGTTTCGAATTGTGCAGCAACAAAAGAACAGAGTCGAGGTTCAGGGGAATAATTTGCATTTTCCTTTGTTCTGGACAATACAAAATGCTAATTATTCCCCTGAACCTCGACTCTGTTCTTTTGTTTCTGCACAATTCGAAACTAGCCTATTTAAGCAATGGAAGGAAGAAGCCTGAAAAAAATCAAGGCTTCAACAGAATTCGAACCCGTGACCTCCGCGATACCGGTGCGATGCTCTACCAACTGAGCTATGAAGCCACACATTGGGAGCGAGGTCAATTTATTAAGTTCATATCTCCGCGAGGAGTAAAATGATGTGAAGTATATATGAAATAATTCATATATTTGAGCTGCGGTTGTAGATCAAAGTGAAGAATGATCATCGCAGTGAATTTTCCAATTTAAGCAATGGAAAGAAGAAGCCTGAAAAAAATCAAGGCTTCAACAGGATTCGAACCCGTGACCTCCGCGATTCCGGTGCGATGCTCTACCAACTGAGCTATGAAGCCACACATTGGGAGCGAGGTCAATTTATTAAGTTCATATCTCCCGCGAGGAGTAAAATGATGTGAAGTATATATGAAATAATTCATATATTTGAGCTGCGGTTGTAGATCAAAGTGAAGAATGATCATCGCAGTGAATTTTCCAATTTAAGCAATAGGAAAGAAGAAGCCTGAAAAAAATCAAGGCTTCAACAGAATTCGAACCCGTGACCTCCGCGATACCAGTGCGATGCTCTACCAACTGAGCTATGAAGCCACACATTGGGAGCGAGGTCAATTTATTAAGTTCATATCTCCCGCGAGGAGTAAAATGATGTGAAGTATATATGAAATAATTCATATATTTGAGCTGCGGTTGTAGATCAAAGTGAAGAATGATCATCGCAGTGAATTTTCCAATTTAAGCAATAGGAAAGAAGAAGCCTGAAAAAAATCAAGGCTTCAACAGGATTCGAACCCGTGACCTCCGCGATTCCGGTGCGATGCTCTACCAACAGAGCTATGAAGCCACACATTGGGATAAATTGACCTCGCTCCCAATCAGTGTAGCTTCATAGCTCAGTTGGTAGAGCATCGCATCGGTATCGCGGAGGTTCGAATCCTGTTGAAGCCTTGATTGTTTTCAGGCTTCTTCTTTCCAATTGCTTAAATTGGAAAATTCACTGCGATGATCATTCTTAGCTTTAAAATAAAAGTTTGTAACTGTCCTTTATAACTTCTCAATGTGTTAACTTCTAATTATTTTTAGTATTGTGCTTGCACAGCTTGGTACAATTTTTCCAACGATTCTCTGTCTGAATGCCCGGCTTGTTTGGACTGTCTCTAGTTTGACTTATTTCTGCCCGCCTCACAGTTGTAAAAAAAGCGCCGGCCTCTAGTTTCGTTTTGCTAAAGAAGACATATGATATTCTGCATTTTCCTCAACCAGACATTTAATAATTTTTCGTTGTGTTCATAAATTCCTTGATCGATGTAATTATTTTTTACTGATGTATCTCTAACTTGGGAATCAGTGTTTAATTTTCCGTGTCTTATATTATTTTCATTAACTCTTTTTTTTAATTTCAAGAAACTCTATTTCGTAGTTATTTTCAGGTTGATTAATTAATTCTTTTTTGCGCCCATGTTTACTATTGCCTGCAACTCTATACTGCCGCATTGTTATTTACTGTCGAGTCTGGAACTTTCCCGGCTGTATTACGTTTTTTATTCATACCTGACTGGCGTCAAACCATGCTATTATTCCACCTTGGGTAGAACATATATAAGGTGACTCGCTTTGCGGATGAAAATTAATGCATAGAGAGAGAAATAGCTATTAACGATGTTCGTTGTCGTTTCAGAAATGTCATCGAGTTGGAAAACCCAGGGCCCCTAAGGATACCAGCTTTGCAGCTGATTGGGCTACCCTGGTTAAATAAAGTTGTCTTGTCTTGTCTTGTCTTAAAAGAAACTGAACGACTATGTTGGCCGAAAATCTGAACACAACGATAAATGGAACAGAACCATCAAGCTGCCTCGGAAATCCTACAACAGAAAAAATCGGAAAAATCTTGGCTTATTGCTTGATTTTTCTTGTTTCGCTGTCTGGGAATACGTTCATCGGAATAATTGTCTACAAGACGAAGACCATGAGAAAACCCATCAACTTTTTCATCGTAAACATGGCTATGTCTGATATGCTATTTCCGATTTTCGTGATCCCATTGCAGATTCAAATGATCCACATAGACTCCTGGCTTATCGGTGGTCCTCTTGGCCAGGTCTTGTGTAAGCTGGTTCACTTTTTTCAAGAGACATCTTTTATTGTGTGTATTCAGAGCCTGGTTCTGATAGCAATGGATCGATTTGGAGCTGTGGTGTTTCCCCTTCGTTCCCCACTCATCAGTTCAAAGTTGTGCCCGATCTTCATTCTCGCCACTTGGATGGTCGCCATGGTTGTCACCTCGCCATATCTCATCGCCTTCAAAGTTGTTAAACACCACGGTGAGCACCCGGGGTGTGAGCAAATGTGGAATGAAGCCTTTGGAGAGCACTCATCGTTTCCACACATTAGCAATGGTTGTCGTATTCCTTTATACCCCTTTAGTGTTGATAGCCATACTTTACATTGTTATGTATTTAACGCTCAAGTCACAGAAGCTTCCAGGCGAGCAGTCTTCTAACAACTCCCAACAACAACGCGCAAACAGGGAACGAACAGTTCTGAAGATGGCCATCGCTACTGTGGTAACATTTGCAGTATGCGTTTTGCCTCTTAGTGTATATATCGCCATCGTTTTCTGGGGACGCTTTGAATCGCTCACAGAATCTTGTGCCTTCGAGTATTTCTCGTTTATTTCTTCCCTTATCGCTTTCTCAAATTGTGCCATAAATCCTTACATCTGTTTTATTTTCAGCGCAAATTACCGCCAAGGGCTAAAGAATCTCTTTAGCTAGGCCCGTATCAGTCCATTTTGAGTTGAATGTCAGGAGTACAGTATGTTTCTGCTCGCTCTAAATTACCAATTTTTATTGAGGGAAAACCTTGATCAGTGATTTTTCCTCAGGTTTAAATGTTTGACGGTGTGCATACTTTAGAAAGTCAAACTTTGTTCGAAACCGATTTTTAAAAAAAAACTCTTGAATTCTTTTAATTAGTCTTTATTTTAATTCTACGAAGCTCTCTCTTAAAGCACTAATGTTTATTGTCACAGTATTCAATGGTCATCTTGAGACTCACTAATTATTTTAGACAAGCAGATAGATAGCGAAAAGCATGTCTTGACTAAAAATAATATTTAGGTTAGTTTTACCTAAGAAACGGTCCTAGAAAGATCGCATAATTGTTAAGAATTTTTTGATAGCTGCGGCAATACTTCTGTAGATTCGACCAAAACTTCATCTAAGCTTGAGACATCTCAGGCTGTTAAGACCAAGGGTTCTCCAGGGCCCGACAGACTCGTAAACTACTGGTGGAAACGTGCGCATGCGCTTCATGATGGAGTCACGTGGACGTTCTTGTCAATCTCTATAGTGAAGAGGAGTATCCTGAATGGTTCTCCGGGGGCAAAACAAGTCTCCTACCGAAACCAGGAGATTTCTGCAGTGAAACTCAGCCACCTATAACTTGCTGGAACAACATTTACAACTGAGTGGTTCATATCCTGCCTGCAGAGCCCTATGGATAGTCACTTGGAAGAATTCGATCTAATGGAGCGACAAAAGAGAGGCGCCAAAGCTGGCTGTAGAGGCATAACAGATAACTTAATGATAGACAGAATGGTGATTCATGACTATCACAGGGGTAACAGAAATCTTGGCATGGCTTGGGCAGACGCTAGGAAAGCCTATGATTTGGTCGACTATACCTGGTTGGCTGAAGTTATGAGGATCCATTGCTCTCCTATATGGTTATGTGGAACGATTAGCCGCCTCGCGGCTTGTTTGAACACTAGGTAGCACCGAGGGATATAGGCTTTCAATACCTATAGGCACAAAGATAACCCACCTGCTATATACATACGATCTTAAAGTGTTCGCGTCGACTGAGGCCAAGCTGAAAAGAGTCCCGAGGTCTACTAGCACCACCATGCAAGATACCGTACGGGCTTACACTGGAACCCTAAAAGATGCCTTCATTTCAAGAGGGGGTAAGAGTACAAGATGCGGTGGGAACGAAGCTGGACCATTGATCGGTGGTTGAGAGTCTCAAGCCAGGGACCAGTTAAAAATTGTTAGGGGTTCAAGAAACAATGACCCAGGATGAAAAGCTGGCCCTGGAATGCGCAGCTAAGGTGCACGTGTAACTGAGAAGGGTATCGGTGATATGGTCAAGTCCTCTGTCAGATATTAACCGAATAAGAACCAGCAACCAGTTCTCAACGCCAGTGCTAACTTATCTTATGTAGACACAACACTGGCCAATTTCAGAACTGCGGGTTATCGACAGAGAGGCTAGAAAGATCATCTGTGAAAACAGTCGGAAGCACCCCCTCAGCTCGATGACGGTGATGTATTTTGCATGAGAGAAAGGAGGACGTGGCTTGCGCTCCGTTGGGCGTGAATACAAGTTTACCAAGATCAAGGCGGCAGTGAAGCTTTATCAGAACATGGATCCCCCTATGAGGGCAGTGCAACAGTTCGAAGAGAGGGCGGTAGACAAGGGATACACGTCACTAAATGAAGGAAGCGCATGAGCTTGCTCAGGAACTGGGCACGAAATTGTCTTTGGAGTATCCTCAACCATCATGCTGGTCTGTGGGCGATCCTGAGACGGATATCAAAGGGTCAAAGGTATAAAAACATCTCAAAAAGGCAGATATGGAGAAGCCGGAAGAAAAGATCAACGAGGAGAAGTGGCGCGAGCGGTTCTTACAGGCTAGGTGACAGGAGAGCGGGCTAAGTCAGAGCGGATGCTTTGCTTAGATGCGTGATTGAACATGCGCTCCTACCCATATCATAGCTGGGGTAAACGAGCTGTTAGAGCAGCTCAAGCCCACTAAGGTGTACACAGTCCACAAATCAGGTACAACACAAGGAGTGCCACGTGTAGGCTGTGTGGGAAATCTCCTGAGACTCTCGCGCAAGTGCTATAGGGGTGCTCTGCTTTGGCCCAGTCTAACTACCTAGAAAGACACAACGCAGCACTGAAAGTCCTCTACTTCGAGATGACGAGGGCCTTAAAGTAAGTGAGTCAGATCCCCCTGATACTCGTGTGCAGTGCACAAGCCAGTCTACGAGTAACCTGAGGCACTAGCGCTTTAGGATGTCCCAGTTTATGTGGAATACACCACTGACAAGGCTATCAGAATGAACGCTCGATTTGTGAACCACAAGATCGGAAGGAAGGTGTGGGCTGTGGAGATGTTCTGTTCATGGACAGAACACTAGGAAAAGAAGTCCACTTGTGTCCAGGATTGAACTTAAGTATTGTTTAACTAGTACTTCATATTTGGCAGGGCTATTTGACATTTTCATATAACCTCATATTTGACAGAATTGTGTGTGTTTTGGTGACTTTTTATCAATGAGGACACTTTGTGATGCTTGTCATGACGATTTTGAATCTCATTAGCGTTCAATCCTGGACGTATCTGAAGAAGTCCAAGGAGAAGACGGTCAAGGACGGGTCTTTGTAACTCGAGCTGAAGAAGCAGTACCCTAGCTATGACGTTGAACAATGTAACATCAATAATGACGTGCTAGTGGGACAGTCAAGGTATCTAGACCTGACAATGAGAAAGCTCTTAATTTGGCAGCAGGGGCTGTTGAGAAGGATAAGGAAGACTATCATCTCGAATTTCTCAACACAGTGAGAGCGTTCAAAGCTATCTTCACTTGAGTTTCCCTGAGAGAATATAATAGGAGCTCAATATAGTTTTAGTGTTATACAGATCTTTGGACTGTTTATTAGATTTTTAGCTTCAGTTATGGTAATTTATTCAGTAGTTTTCTTTTCATGGTTCCTTCACACCGCACCGTACGTTACACTGTGCACATTAAATATGTGGTTCTATTTGAGCATCCACACGTTTATCAACTGTTCATAGTGATAGTAATAGTAGTGGTAATGGTGATGGTAATAATAATAGCAATAATAATAATAATAATAATAATAATAATAATAATATAATATCAATTAGAAATTGTATCCTGCTTATTTCATTGTACTTTTTCTGGTAAAGGGTCGTATTATATTGACACTTCTTGCAGTTAACGTTCTTTGTACACTGGTTATACAATCATTTTGTTCAGTAGTGTGCTTGATACGATACGATACTTTATTTAACGTGGGGTTTACGCGTAGCTAATCAGCTAGTCTGCAGGTAATCCACGGTCCTAGTATATTCTAAAAAGTAAAACTAAAAATGTACAACAATTGGTCGTAGAAACCTATACACGCAAAGTACTAAAAATCTAGATAATCAAATTACAATAAATTTCGATATTAATCAAAGTCCTAATATCATTTGTTACTCGTCTCATTTCTTTGCGGCAAAATATCTCCATGATTTGAGACCATATTTAATTAGTCGTGTTAAGGACGGTGCCTACTAATTCAAAGGTATTTTTGCGCGGTTCACTGAATATGAGGGAAAAGCAAATCACAACGTGTGCTATTGAAATCCGAAAAGAAAATTGGGGGTTACCACGCATTTTTCGAAGATAATTAATCAGCAATATTTGTAATAGGCTCGATAACCAGCCGCTGTCTCGCTGTCTCGCTGTCTTTTTAAAATTCAAAGCAATGTATGGCGCTTTTTTTCCCAATTGAAGCTTATTTATCTCTGAAAAATGCGTGGTTACCCCCAATTTTCTTTTTGGATACCAAGGGCGCTTGCTAAGTTCTACTTTCTCCGCATAGTTTTGAACCGCGCAAAAATATCCCTGTATTACTGTATAAGCACCACCCATAGGAAATCCGAGTATCTCGAGATGCGCGGACCGTATGCGCAGTAACAATAGTAGGCACCGTCCTTAATTTTCGGCAAAGAAAGGGTAAAGTCATGTCCAATGTTATTCTTGGATGAGCGGTAAGGTGATAAGATCTTCAACTTCGGATGAAGCGTTGTCTGATATATAATTGTTTATTGTCAATAGCAGGTCTTGGATTCTTCGAGTTTCCATGTATAGGGGTCTCAGGCCTAATACGTCCAATGGTGCTATAAGGACAATCATGTTCGAGGAGCCTTATTAAATAAAAATAACTGTTTTGATTCTTCCCTTGTTTTCTTATTACTGCAGATATAGTCTTAGATTGAAGCTTCTTTATTTTGTTGTATTAAAATTCGCTTTGATATAAACAGTTATTTTTAAGTACAATCTGTTGGATTGTACTTTGGTTTATTTTACCTTCACCAACTTTTTATGTTTCGAATAACTCCAGAAAGAGATCTGAGGCGAGTTTGCTAACATGCGCTGTACACAGCTTGTCTACCAGTTGCTTGTACACAACCTAGGCCTAGCTTCGTTCACGCCAACCTCACAGAATCTCTCTTTAGTATAGTACGTGCTATTCATGTTTTCCCTAGCGCGCACGATCCTCCCGCGTCCGATTTTCTCGCGATTCACCGGCTCGTCTTACCCCTTTCCCTCCCCTTCGGACGCCTGCCACGCAGGCTATTAAAGTTAGTAATGGCGGACCAATAAATGAGAAAATTCCAGTTAAAATAAACAGGTGCTTTTTTAAAATCAGAACTTAATACTTGAGTCAGTTAGTGTTTAGTTAATATAGTTTTGAAATCCAAAAAGAAAAAAAAAGAAAAAAGAATTGTTTTTTGGCCGCAGTACCGACTTTAAAAGAAAATACAGTGTATCTGCTATTCTAAACGCGAATTCGAACGTTTATAAACTGATTCAGTAATCGATATTTGTCTTCGGAACATTTCGTTTCTTTACCCTTTTTATGATACTGTAAACTTATTTTGATTGTGTTCCATTTATATGCTGAAGTAAGCATGAATTGTCTACAGTACTTATAGCGAATGTTACGAACTATCCTCGCCAGGATCCCTCCCGCGCTCATTTTGACTTTCCCCCCTCCCTTTCTACGGCCTGCCACGCAGGCTATAACTTTAAAATCTTAAGAGAGCTGGGTCGAGGAGAAAATGACGTCAAAGATTGACTAGTTTAAGAATGCAATGCGTGTGTACGCGGCTGAATTAATATGCAGCACGGGAGTTTCGGGCTTTCAGACTTTTAAACCCGTGCTTTGCATAGATAATAAATTGCGTTTACACGCTGAAATCTTAAGCTAGTGAGTAAATGACCTCATTTTCTCTAGATCCAACCCTGTGATGTCCTGTCGGTCAGTTTTGAACGTGAGTAATGGCGGACCGTGAAATCCAAAACTTGCACTCAAAATAAACAGCCTTCGGATAAAACTCAAAGCTCAAAATTTTTCTAGTTTGGTGTTAAGCGAACACACTTAAAAAATCTGAAGAAAAACAGGAAATGACTTTTTGATCATGGTACCACTTTAAATGAAATAAAGCAGTCAAGGGCTGTCTGCTTAATCTAAAATGAAAGACTTGCCGTGATTAATCATCGACACGCCATACTGATTAAATTTTGTGACCATTCTTGACTTTTTCGTCAGTCGCTGAAAAAATTGGCCGTTGTCAAGAGGTTATTTTGCCAGTTGAGGACGTGCTTTACTGGCCGTTGCCCCGTTGTAGAGAGCTTTAATCAAGACCTAATGCATGGGCTGTCCGCAGGGACAAAAAAGGTGGCCGTGGAGAGAGGTGGCCGTTAGTGGAGGTTCGACTGTATTCTACTATTCCACCTTTCCTTAATCCACTATTCCACCTTTCCTTAAGGTAATTCCCTTGAAATTGTTCTACTATCAAACTTTTTTTGAAACTTGGCGTAATGAACATTCATGGTATGAACATTATAAAAATGCAATAAAAAAATGGGGTCACCGTGCTTGTTTACGCGTCAGCAAGCTCTTAAAATGGGGTATTTTTACTGGTTGCGCGTTAAACGTTCGAATCACCTTCATACAGAATTAAATCTTGGTTAATTGAAAAGGACAAAGTTTTGTCTTGAAACTAAAGCTTCATTTATTGACATAAGCAGTATTGCTTCAATTAAGCCGTTTTTGATTGCCTGTTTGCGGGAATATTGCACTTTTTCGGACAGTTCCGTAGCTCACTTGAAGTCCTCGCCTTGGCCAAAACATACACCCAGTTGGGAACTATTTTCCAAAAAAATTCATGTTCTACTATCAAACTTTTTTTCCTCTTCAAATATGTTTTTCATTAGACTGTTCTTAGCAAATACCTAAAAGAAAAATCGGGGGTCACCGTGCTCGTTTAAGAGAAAAGGAGAATTTATTCCGTTATCGAGCTTAGTTTGAGGGAAATCTCTCACGTTTTGCACGTGCACGCGCTCGTGTGCGCGCGCTGATGACGCGAAAATCGTGCGCAGTAGGGATGCGCAATGCAATACTAAGGAATTACCTTAATCCACTATTCCACCATTTCACCTTTTCACCATTCCACCATTCCACCATTCCACCATTCTACCATTCCACCATTCCACCATTCCACCATTCTACCATTCCACCATTCCACCATTCCAGCATTCCAGCATTCCACCATTTTAGAATTCCACCATTTTAGAATTCCACCATTCCAGCGTTCCACCATTCCAGCATTCTAGCATTCCAACATTCTACCATTCCAGCGTTCCACCATTCCAGCATTCTAGCATTCCAGTATTTTACCATTCCAGCGTTCCACCATTCCACCATTCCACCATTCCACCATTCCACCATTCCACAATTCCACTATGCCACTATGCCACTCTGCCCGACTATCCCACTATGCCACTATGCCACTATGCCACTTTCCCACTTTTCCACTATTCCACTATTCCACTATACCACTATGCCACTATGCCACTATGCCACTTTTCCACTATGCCACTATTCCACTATTCCACTATACCACTATGCCACTATGCCACTATGCCACTATGCCACTATGCCACTATGCCACTATGCCACTATGCCACTATGCCACTATGCCACTATGCCACTATGCCACTATGCCACTATGCCACTATGCCACTATGCCACTATGCCACTATGCCACTATGCCACTATGCCACTATGCCACTATGCCACTATGCCACTATGCCACTATGCCACTATGCCACTATGCCACTATGCCACTATGCCACTATGCCACTATGCCACTATGCCACTATGCCACTATGCCACTATGCCACTATGCCACTATGCCACTATGCCACTATGCCACTATGCCACTATGCCACTATGCCACTATGCCACTATGCCACTATGCCACTATGCCACTATGCCACTATGCCACTATGCCACTATGCCACTATGCCACTATGCCACTATGCCACTATGCCACTATGCCACTATGCCACTATGCCACTATGCCACTATGCCACTATGCCACTATGCCACTATGCCACTATGCCACTATGCCACTATGCCACTATGCCACTATGCCACTATGCCACTATGCCACTGTTCCACCATTTGACTGTTTCACTATTCTTATACCGCTGTTTCACTTTCCTACTCTTGAACCCATTGCAGACACGTGACAGGACTGGGAAAAAGTACGGTTGTTTTTCCGTTTGTTTGAAAAACTAAGATGTCCAAATGAAAGATCAACTAAATTTGAGAGTCTTTACCAGGAATAGTAGTATTTGGAGGAGGAAAATGGCAAAATGGTAGCTCTTCAAATGTCACCCAAAATAGAGAGTTTGTATGGACTGGGTAGACAGGCCAAAAAATTATAAGGGACAATTTTACGCTGAAAACTCTTAAACTTGGTTGGGTAGCTTTTCATTCATGAATTGAACATTTCAGCTGAGGTTGTAATCGATATAAGAAACTCGCCCCAGTGCTCTCACGTTTCTGCACTGGGCTATTTCCCTTGACACTTTACGAACGCTGTCGGCTTCTCTGCACGCGGGCCGCGCGCGGGGTTGAGAAAATACAAGGTCAGCCCCTGTAATACTGGTCAGACTAGTATATGTGACTGAGTCAGCCAGACAGCGAAATGCTGCATGCTCATCACATTTCGATCTCAGCTGATCAAAATGTCTGACGAGGGAGTTGAAACGCCTGTGGCAGCCAACAAAGAAAAGGAAAGGGGGGAAGAAAATGGTAATGATGGCTCTGGAAATGGCGAGTCTACGAAGGAGCTCAGAAAGTTTTCGGTGCTGAAGGTCAAATTTGGACCCGAATTAAACGATCCTCCGGCAGATACTGCGACAGACAGTCCAAACGAACCTTCTTCGCCTTCAATTGAGGATGGACAACCAAGCCCACTGACTCCCGAAAATTTCACCTACGGGTATGCCACGAACGAGGCCATCCCAATGACCATCTTCTATCGAAGCCAGCATTCTCAAGGACATGGCGGGAAACAACGACCTACCCTACAGGAACTCCGTAAAGGCTTAGAAAATGACAAGGTTAGAAATTATACTTTATCGAGCGTATCCATAGATGATTTTATTAAGCAACGAACGTTTTGTGTATGTGCTCTTCATTCTGGTTCATTTCTCACTCATAACCAGTGCAGCCTATTAATTAAATTGCATATCCTCGAATAACCTGATATCTTAACGATATTTCGGTCTGTGAAGTGGTACTAAAAGGTACATGTAAATAATTCGCTTTCGCTTTGGGCTTGTATTCATCCCGCTTACGTGCTACAGAAAATTGTATATGCGACACAAAAACCGTTCAATATCTACCAGAGAACTTGGATTTTTTTTCTTCTGATCCAGAAGTTGAAAGAGCGTTTTAGATGGTAGTAAGTTTGACGGGTTATATTGAATTTATCAATATGAACCCAACTTGCTGAACTTGTTTGTTTGCGTCGACACGCTTCATTGATTAATCTACATTCGGTCAAGAGATCTGGGGCTCGTATCTCGAAGGTACCGAAAAGTTTTCGCAACAAGAAAGCCGTAGGAAAATCTCAAACCTTATGATTAACAGAGCTGTTTTATTCACGTCTCCTTAATATGAATTGCAAACTAAAGATATTAGCTAAAAGAGTTAACCGATGAAATCTGAAGAGCATCGGTTTGCTGAGAAGCGAGAAATCGTGCTTTTAGTTTTTCATACAAATGCTTCTAAATTTTCCCGCGAACGGCGGCTCCATTTTACAGACAAATATGTGAGAAATAAGAATTTAAATATGCGGCTTTCTTTGTGAGAGTACAATTCTCAAATTTGATCGGTTACCTCTTTTAGCTAGCATTTTTAGTTTGTAATTCATCGAAACTGTAGAATGTCAAACTTCCTCGAGTTTAATCGAGCATCAAAATCACGATTTTTCCCATACATTCACTGTAAATTTTGCCGCGTTTGCCCCACTACCAAGATGACGTCCGCGACCGTGAAACGGTCATTTAAAAGCTCTTTGTTTGTACATGTGTAGATTCAGAATGATTACAGTGTAGTAAATATTTAACAATTAGATTATGAGCTCGAGATTTCTATCTCTTAGTTTTTAGTAGTTTTAGTCTTCGTTTTTTGCTAGTTTTAGTTTTAGTAGAATTCTTACCGAAATTAACCCAAAATAACAGTTTCCATTGATTTTCCCATGCTTATTGAACTTTACCCTGAAACAAAGTTGCACGTATCGAAGGGGCATATAGAAAACACGGAAATCCGGAATCCGGAACCGGACAAACAGGGCCGTAGCCAGAAAAAAATTTTGACTGAGGCAATGTCTATGAATAACTTATGACTGAGGCAATCAGTCCATGGTTGAGTTCTCTTCTTAGGTATTAGGTACTATAAACAACAAAAGCCAAAGAAATGACCGGGCAAGTGCCTCGGTTGGCCTGTTACTAGCTACGGCGCTGACAAATAAATGAGTGCTATAAGTTGGGAAGTGTGATTCACATCAATACTCCTCCTCCCTTCTCTACATTCCTCACAAGATGGATTATGATACATGGAGCCCTTTTAAGCCAAAAGGTACGAGTGCAAAGAACATAGTAGTTATCATTTTTTTCAGTTCAACTGAGTTTAGGATGATGCTCTTATTATATAAAACATATTTGCTTTTGTTTGTAGATCAAGACAAACCACCACGGAATTGGTTGAAATGTGAGCAGGTGTGAAAAATTTCTGGCTGTCGGGTATATAGTTTTTGAAAAATCGTGCCCCTGAGTCACGCAAAGTTTGTACAATTTGTGCAAAATCAAAACGTTAACATTGTAAAAACTTGCTTCGTGTTTCCGACCATAGATGGAAATGCTGAAACACTCTCGGGAGGTTTCAATGATCTTTTTAGTGGATGTTGAATGTATTGATTATTCATGAAGTTTTGACTTCCGGGTAAGTTTTGTGAACAACCGTGCCCATGAGTCGAGGTTTTTTAATATAATATGCTGAAGCTAAGAGAATTGTTGGGCAACAAAAGCAACACATCATTTAGAATCGCTCCGCATTTCTGTACAAATATCGAATACAGAGTCCAACTTCAATTTCTTTAGACGGTTGACAACGGAGTCTGAGAGTACGAATTTTTTCCAAAATTATATCGAAACATCAAGATTTTCTATTATGCCCAAACTCGAAAATTTCCTCTAACGCAAAGCCAAAATTGTAATTGAAATTGCTTGATATTTCTAAATAAATATCTACAGTTTTAAGAAAGTTTTGATGAGTTTTTCCGTGGAAATTCTAGAATAATTTTAGACTGCTGGGTATGTAGTGTCATATATTAAAAACACTCCCCAGCTGCGGGCTATCTAGACACAATGTTTTATTTAACTTTTAGTTCTGAGCTTATGGGTCGTCAAGCTTGGTTTGTGAATTGGTTTTGTAGGTCCTTTATATATATCAATAAAAAGATTTGAGAATTTTTGACCCTTCGAAATTTTTTCCCGTTACTCGGTTTGTAGTTACTTAGTTATTTGTTACTCTGTGTAGTGACACCCATAACAAACTCCCCGGTCAATTCCCTGGTGGTTTGTCGCGACCTACAAACGTAAATGGCCAAACCCAGACACGACTGCTCTCATGTGGCTTTGATAGCTCAGTTGGTAGAGCATTGCACAGGTAACGCAAGGGCGGTGGGTTCAAATACCGTTCAAAGCCTGAATTTTTTCTGGTCATTTTTCCATTAGTGTTATGGCTGCTCAGTTTAACTGAAAATAATGATAACTGCAATGTTCTTTGTACTTGTAACTTTTCTTAAAAGGGCTCCTCGTATTATCATCCATTTTGCCAGGAATGCAAAGAAGGGTGGATGAGTATTGATGTCAATCACAGTTCCCAACTTAAAGCATTCATTTATTTTTCCGGTTCCGGATCCAGTTCCGTTTCTGGATCCGGTTCCGAATTTCTGGGTTTTCTATATGCCCTATCAAACTGTCCTTGGCAAATATGCAGTTGTTTATGCGTGTACACACTTTTTCAATATTTTTGAGTTTTTAAAGTCAAGAAACCGTAAAATATAATGTCCTTTTTTAGTCTTCTCAGGAATATAATTACCCGCTTACATCTAAAATTCCCTCCAAAACTTCAGAAAAACGATAAAAACATTGCATTTTGTGGACACCCAGCAGCCACTGTACTCTAATGGCTGATAGTATACGAGTACCTCAGCCAATCAGATTGCAACATAGGCATTAGTATACTAGTAGAATTCTACTAATTAAAAATTAGATTATTAGCTCTAGATTTCTATGAGGTGATAGTTGATGAGACCGAAGGTCGAATCAACTATCACCTCCTCATAGAAATCAAGAGCGAATAATCTAATTGCTTTTAGTAGAATTCTACTAGTATACTAATGCAAATGCTGTAATCTGATTGGCTGAGCCTGTAATGTTCTTGACCTAATAGCACGATGGATCTGGATAACACAGCTTGGTAAACAGGATCCAAGTTTTATTCCAACATGGCTGACTCAGTGCTACAATGTGCACGTCTATACTTAAACAAAATACCGCTGATCATTACAGAGCCATTGCACACTATCAGCCATCAGTGTGCAGTGGCTTGGTGTGGTCGACAAAAGTCCAACGTTTCGTCCTTTCTCCAAAGTTTTGAATTAACTTAGAAAAAAATGAATAAACAAAATTCCTGAGAAGACTAAAAGGAGGGCTTTTACGGTTTCTTGAATTAAAAAAGCTCGAATTTTTTGAAAGAAACTGATAAGCATGCGTACACAGCTGAAAATGTTAAATTGACAATCTAGTCCGCTCAAATTCTCTAAAGCGTGAAGCTAATTCTCAGACCAGAAATAATTGAAATGGTTTTTTGAAGGGAATTTCAGTAACAATTAGATTATTCGCTCTCGATTTCTATGATGTGATAGTTGATTTGGCCTTTGGCCTCATGAACTATCACCTCATAGAAATCTTGAGCTCATAATCTAATTGTTAATGAGTAGAATTCTAACTGAAATTGACAAAAATAATGATTTCCAACGATTTTCCCACGCATTATTGAACTTTACTCTTAAAGTGCCTTTAACCCCCCAATTTTTTTTTTCACTTAATGAAATCTTTGTATTGAATTAGGAAAAATACCGCAAAAATTTTTGCATTTGGTTGAAACGCGAGTTTTTTATGAATTTTTTGAGTGAGCATCGTTTGCAGCACGACCGAGCAAAGGGGAGAATGGGCCTAGCGACGTCATTCCAGGCCTTTGCTCATAGCCCATTTCGCAGATACGGCGGCCATTTTGAATTCTATTGTTTCGAATATCTATTATGGGATGCTCTGGGAGCATCCCATAATAGATATTCGAAACAATAGAATTCAAAATGGCCGCCGTATCTGCGAAATGGGCTATGTTGCTTTGGTTGTTGTCCCTGTGGGTTTGGTGTTTGCAGCGTCAAGTATTTTGTCTAAGGAACGTAGATTCTACATAAAAAACTTGCAAAATTGTTTCCTTGATAATGTCATCCAGCAATGCTAGCTTTGATTCAAGCTCAGATTCCGAGACCGCAGAAATGGAGGTAGAGTACGACTTAGAAGTCGAGGTCATGTCGAACGCGAGCAAACAAAAAGACACCTCAGATGATGATGAACCGGAAGATGTCTATGCTCACAAGCCTCAAGGAGACAAGAATTGGCTAGCTCAATATGGGACAGAAAGAAAAATGGAACAAGAACTTGAAGAGAAGCTACCAAGACGACTGAATGGAGCAGAAGAACTCAAAGAATGGTTTGTCCTTGTTTGGCATGTTGTTGCATCCGAAAACAACGCATTTATCCAGCATTTTCTTTCTTTATATACTGAAGCAAACATTGTCCCAAACTAGAAAGCGATCAATGGCCTGGAATGACGTCACAAACTGCGCTATACACAGACTTTTTTAAGTGATTCTGCTGCTCGGTTGTGTTTTGAAAAAGCGCGCTATTTCAACCAAATGCAAAAATTTTTGCGATATAATTCCTGATTCAATACAAAGATTTCATTAAGTGAAAAAAAAAAAAAATTGGGGGTTATAGGCACTTTAAACAAAGTTGCACGTATTGAACTGTCTGTCTGTGGTTGTTTATGTGTGTACCCGCTTTTTCAATATTTTCAAGTTTTTTAAAGTCAAGATACCGTAAATGTGCTTCTTTTAGCTTTCTCAGGAATTAAATTACCCATTTACATCTAAAATTCCATCAAAACTTTGGAAAAACTATAAAAATATCGCATTTCGTGGACGACCAGCAGCCCACTTGCACTCTAATGGCTGATAGTATACGAGTAGCTCAGCCAATCAGATTGCAGCATTTGCATTACTGTACTTAGTATAGCAATGCACTAGTCTAGTAGAATTCTACTAATGGCTGATTGTATATGAGTAGCTCCGCCAATCAGATTGCAGCAGTTGCATTAGTATACTAGTAGAATTCTACTAAATCTTATTAGACGTTTTGTTAAGTATAAGTATCGCTGAGTATTTTTACATGTTGTGCCGTATTTTGGCAAGCCCGACTAGGACAAGTCAAAATACAAACAACGATTAAAAATTCTCAGCGATACTACACAACAAAACATCTAATAAGAGATTTATTGTCCAACACGCCAAATTGGTATGTTCTTGCGAGCGAATTTCGTGGATATTTATTTACAGGGAATGCGTGACAGAAGTATGCGAAGCAGAACGGAATTGGCACAGGAAATCCAGCTAACTGATTTGTCAACAACAGGAAACTTGTCTAACCGGTCCTCTGGAGTTTAAATACCGTGTGATATTTGTACTTGTCTTAAGCGTTATTTGTACTCTGCAAAGTGCAGTTGGATAATAATTGCTGTTACAATTTTTTTTTACAGGAATAAAACGTGATGTGACAGTGTGGTCACATGTATATGACAGGCTAGGGGCTTCTTTGAATGTATTACTCTACTCAAAACTTCAACATCTCCCTGGGCAACCCTCTAGGGCATTAGGCATTTTTAAATTGACATATCATTTATTAATGATGGTTAATTAACTAGTGAAAGAGATATCAGATGTCATTATAATCAAGCGTGTGGATCTTGGCGTCTCATCTTTCCTAAGATCCGGAGAGGAGATGAAAGGAGGGGGGCATAGGGGCCTATCAGAATCTCTTTTTCTGTTAATAATTTTTATATGTATAAAAACTTATTTTACTTTCCGATGTTCTTTCTGGTTATTCCCTTGTTAGTGCAGAACAAGTAGTAAATCGGTTCAACAGGCCTATAGCAATGTGAAACTAGAAACAAATTGCGATTTTATAGTTGAGTTTTGTTTAAAAAGGACATCACATTATGAAGTTACTTTTTGATGCCATTGTCAGAATTTTCATTTGTGCAGGCACAACGGAAACCCCATTTTACAACCAAACTACTTTATTTTATAACCAAATAGTCTCTCCTTCGCTTTTATTCCACGTGAACGTAGCGAGTGAGCCGGCAATGTTATTCCCGAGACGAAAAGGGGCCGACAACTCCGAATCGAGCTATAGAAACTCGATAGTCCAGTCTTTTGCTTTTATGTTATCTTGATCTTTTCATGGACTGCTTGGCCCGGAGGAGGTACTTCCTTAAAGACCCTTCTCCAAAATGGCGGCCGGAATTTTAAATAAGTTAAAACTAGCTAAAATTAAAAACGTATACCAGCACTAGAAAGAACACCTTTACTTCAGCTTTTCAGTTGCAATATCAGCTAAGAAAATGTAAGTTGAAAATTGAAAAATTGACACGTTTGTATGACTAGGGTTGTAATGCATAATCTCAGTCATACAGTCGTCTGTAAACTTTCAACTTACATTTTCTCAGCTGATGTTACACCTAAAATGCTGAAATTTTGCAGTTTTACAAAAGTAAAGGTGTTCTTTTTAGCGCTGGTACATGTTTTTAATTTTAACTTATTTGAATTTTCGGCTGCCACTCAAGTAGTTTAAGGCCTGGGTCAAAGGCTTTTACCGGTAAAAATAATTTAGTAGTTATATTTTTGAAAGGATAAATGGTAATGAAACCAGATTTAGCACACAGTTAGGTTTTAATGTCCTGAACATTTTAAAGAAGAATTGGTACTTCTGACAGGTCATGTGACATGTCACGTGACGTTTAGCGGAAAATAGCCTTTATTTGAAGAATTGGTGGCGGGTTTTAGTAATATCATCCCGCAAAAACGCGTTTTAGATACAGATCAATCATTTTCATCCTCTCACGTTTGGAATGACCGTCCCTCTTTTCTCAGAAAAATTTTAAAGGGTGAAAGGTCGTCTTTTTCGACAAAATTTGACCTTTGATCATCTATATCTTCTAAAAACGAAATCAAAGAAGATCATTCCAAATGTAGCAAGGTAGATAATTTCAATTTGCTTCGAAAATGCTTATTTATTAATCAATAGACCGAAAATTCGCCACCAATTCGCTGATTTACCAAAATTTAACAAAACGGTCACGTGACAGGTCACATGGTCAAGATAATACGTTAAGGCAAGGCGGGTCATCGAGTTTTATCATGAGGGAAAAGTTCAGCTTGGTGAAACAAATATAACAAGAGATATAGCTGTCCAACCATATTTCTACTTTACATTCCTGACCCAGGCCTTAAACTGCTTGAGCATTTGTGGGAGGGTCTATTAGAGGCTAATTGGATGAGCCGCCTGAAGGGGATGGGATCGCATTTTGACGACTGGATTCACTATCATGAGGTCCTTTATTCAATAGAGTTACTAGAATGGGGTCGCACATTTTCTGATTTTTGGGGTAAGACAGTTCTTCATATTTACGGCCAGCAAACGTACCAGAATGTTTGCTCTGTGAGTGAAAATGTAAAGTGTTTTACTTAAATAGTAAGTTGGGATCGCGAAAATTACATATTTATTGCCGAAACCTGACTAAGATTGAGTCTAAAATGGACCACAGAATAGACTATAATCGGGTGGGGGCAATGAGAGTCCAGCGGCACATACCCAGCAAAAATGGACCCAAGTACCTCCTCCGGACTGCTTGGCAGCAGTTACGACCCAAAAAGGGGTTGCTTAAGATACCAGGTTTGTCATGCATTCCTCTAACTGTAATTGGTCCCTTGGAATTACAGTTTTAGGGGGGCAGCAAGGTGTAACTTAATTGGCAACGCCAGAAAAACCGTAAAATGAATTGGACATAAAAATCCGAAAAACCGCCATCATTCTTGACGAAAACCGAAAACCAAAGGCTAAATTGGAGAAAACCCGCGAACCGCACGAAACACCAAAAACGAAAAACCGCAATTTTTATGAGCGAAAACCTTAAAACCGAACCAAAAATTGGCCGAATCCGCAGAACCGAAAATCCCAACGCCCCCCTCTGTGAGCTCTGATCCACCGCTCCCACCCTAATATATAATCAGCTCTTTTTTGTTTTGGTTTTTTAACTTATCTTAGTCGCGCTCTTGGTTTATTGTACAGTAATCGGTTCAGCTTTGTAGCACTGTGCAATAAACTCATTTTGCCCAAACTGTCATCTCGTCTCAGTAACGTGGGTTGATTTCATTCAAATGCCCCACCTTAGGCCTGGGTCAAACTCTGTACTTCACATGAGCCGAACTTAATGACAGTTTAGGTCAACTCAAATAACTAACAGAAGGCCTGTTTTAGTCAAATGTCAAACTTAACTCAATTGAACCTCGCTGCTACACTAAACAAATAACAGAAATGCTCTTGTTGGTCAGAGGGTTTTCAAGGTAAAGTCAAAATGGCCCCTTTAGACCTTTGATGTGTTTGGTTCCAATCATGTGAAGATTGGCATTTGACCAAAGTCAGTCTTCAGGTGTTATTCACGGCTGGCCAGGCATAAAGAACGCCTCAGCTACTCCAAATAAAATCAGTCGAGCAATCAAATGCTGACCTTCACATGAGCCCAATTGCTCTCTTGGGTTTTATGGCTCGTGCTGTACGGCGTTTGACCAAAGTCGGTCTTCAGGTGTTATTCATGGCTGGCCAGGCGTAAAGAATGCCTCAGCTGTTCCAAATAAAATCAGTCAAGTGGTCAAATGCTGACCTTCACATGAGCCCAATTGCTCTCTTGGGTTTTATGGCTTGTGCTGTACGGCGTTTGACCAAAGTCAGTCTTCAGGTGTTATTCATGGCTGGCCAGGCGTAAAGAATGCCTAAGCTGTTCCAAATAAAATCAGTCAAGTGGTCAAATGCTGACCTTCACATGAGCCCAATATAGTAAGTAAGTAAAACCTTTATTTAAAGAGGGTAGCACTTAATAGCCAAAGGCTAATAAACTTGTGGCCCTCATAAAATACACAACTATATACAATCTAACCCAATTGCTCTCTTGGGTTGTCTCATGTGAAGTATGGCATTTGACCCAGCCCTTAGGGTCATGCTACATGTTCACAAACAAATGCCCCAATTTCTAAAACATACAGTACATTTAACAATTATCCTGCAAATTGCGCAGAATATCGTCTGATACTTAGCTGACGAGGCCGTAGGCCGAGTCGGCTAAACTCAGACGATATTCTGCGAGACTGAGCATGATAATTGTTTTATTATTCAACAAATTGATAACAAAATTGATTTCCAAGCTCGTAACATTTTTAAACCTTTCTGTCAACATTTTTTCACTTCACTTTTTCTTCCCACATACGAAGCTACGTATATCGCCGGATATCTGTTACCTACGGATGACAGATATTGAGAGCATCATGACCATATTTGGATAGTGTTACAATTTACTGAATAATAATGGAAAATATGTAGCAGAAGAGAACAAAACATCAACCTTGAACCCTCACTTTCGGCATCCACTGTGACAAGAATGAATAACTCTTTTACATATATTATTACACTAATAATAGTGACTAGATATTCACTGCTGAGACTTCAAACACTGTACAAACCTAAAGCAGAATTTCATCATATAACAGCAAGAATGATTTTTTTCTTCCTGTAGGCTGAATTTGTGGAACAGCCAGCCCCTCTGGATGATAAAAAAATGGAGGAAGGTTCAGATCCCGTTGAAGTAAGAAATAGAAGTGTATTGAATGCACCCAAGTTTGGCTGGATCAAAGGTGTGCTATTTGGCTGCCTCCTCAACATATGGGGGGTTATGCTATATTTGCGGCTCTCTTGGGTTGTTGGACATGCTGGGATAGGCTTGGCTACTGTCATTGTGCTTTTGTCTGCTTTGGTGACTACTCTAACGACATTGTCCATGTCTGCAGTTTGTACCAATGGTGAGGTCAAAGGAGGTGAGTGATGAAATGAATTTCTACAAAAAAATACTTGATGCCCAGCATAGGGTTGATACGACATTTATAAAGTGGCCATGACAATGAGAAGTATATGCATGTTTATAATAATTGTTCTAGTCATTTTGGCCATTTGTAAAGTTTGCTTTCTTCCAGGGACATTTACTCTTGTGAAATAATCTTCTAAATTTGGGAAGTTATCCAGGGAACATTTTTCTTAGGTTTAATTCTCTTTGAAGGGGTGTTGTTGTGAACAGCTTTGAAGAAAAGACATTCCCCTCTCTCCGAGATTGTTGATGTTGTTGTCAGTGAAAACTGAATTCCAGGGCAACTAGTTCCCTCTGTGCAAAAACTGTCCAATTTACAGTTTTGAATTTGAAAGCTACTTTTGATGGTTGTAATGGACATGTTACTTTTATAATTAATGTGAAGTTAATGAGTCAGTGATCTGAAGAGCCAAGACTCTCGTCAATATGGATATCCGTAGTACATTGGAGGCTGTCAGTTAATATTGCATGTAAACCAAGATTGACTTTGAGTGCATTGGGCTTTTTGGCTTACGTCAAGCCAAAGCAGTTAATGATGCAGTAACAAAAAATGTTGGACAACTGATTTAGTTGAAATGGTGAGATACCATTCCAGTCAATGTCAGGTAAATCAAAATCACCCAGAAGAAGAACATGAGAACTGTTGGATAACTGTTTAATTTTCCAAGAGATATACATTATTTTGTACAGAAAGAGATATACATGTACTTGAGAAAGTAATTTTTGGAGGTAAAAACGCAAGGCTGCAAAGTGCTCCCAACTTGTGTTATGCCTGAACTTGAGCAATTACAAAACATACCTGAGTGGGTAAGGAGGGTAGGGGATAAGCAGTAATGTTTTTTTCTATTAAAGTGCATATGAAGTGAAAAATAATTTCTGCTTATTTGAAAGACCTTTCAAAATACAGAAGAATGGCTTTTTTTTAAAATATCTTTATTTGTTCCAGAGATATTAACATTTTTCTATTATGCAAATTAGATCAGTGATGACGTCATATTGTTTGCAGCAAAAAATTGTAAATTACTGAATAAACAATATCTCTAGAAATATTAAAGCAGTGTTCTTGAAACTTGGCACCATAATTGTCCATCACAAAAGAAACAAAATGACACCCTTAGCACCATTGCCATGACAACAGTTTTGCCACTTGTGTTGTTTTAATAAAAACTGAAAATCCCAGTTTTTGTCTGACAACAAGATCCATCTACCCTACACAATCTATCGTCACTTGATTGTTGGATTTTGGGTTCTAAACCAGATATAGTGGAATCCACCCTAGGGCCTGTTAGTTCTGGCCTGAGAAAAGCACAGTAGTAGTTTTGTTCCTTATCTACAGCTCATAAAGAGAAATAAATTGCTGTATTGAGTAAGACATGACATATCAAGCATACACAACGTACACACAATTACTACATACATGTAGTCTTTCCACTAATTTTTTCTTCTGACAAAGGGCTTAAATACTCGAACTGTCAGCTTCACTACATGTAACTGACTACAGTGATAGTTTGCTTATAAATTACTGTTTCACTTGCCCTCTGATGCCCTTTAACAGAGCACTTTTCAGTTGCGTGTCATAAAACTGAAACTGCAGTAATCATTCTACCCAGTCACAATGGACAAAGACAATACAATGAACCAATCAAAACCCATTTTTATTAGTATTAAGTGTGCCTGACATGCAGTGTGGGAACACACGTGTGAATGAGTCACGTTAACTTTGCTTAAGCTTTACTTGTGATTGGATGAAAAGTAGATGCAAGATTTTTAAGTTAATTGTGCAGCATAATAAGTTGAAAACCAACTACTTTTTGATTCTCAATGTAAAGAGCTCTGTGACTGAGGTGGCAAGATTACTCGGTACCACTGTAATTTAGTTCATTTTATAACATGAAAGTCTGTGCCTCCTACTAGGTGGGGCTTATTATCTCATATCCCGCAGTCTTGGACCTGAGTTTGGCGGCTCCATAGGTGTCATCTTCTCAGTTGCCAGTGCCGTAGCTACTGCAATGTACGTGGTTGGTTTTGCAGAAACAGTGCGAGACATTCTCAGGGATCAAGATTCCCTCATGGTGGATGAGTCTAATGATATACGCATTGTGGGCCTTATCGCTATTCTCATTCTCCTTGGCATTACCATGATTGGCTTGCAATGGGTTGTGCGAGCTCAAATGATACTTCTTATTGTGTTGGTTATTTCAATTCTTAACGTCATGATAGGAACTTTCATTGGACCCCAGTCAGAAGATAGCAGAATGAAAGGTTTTGTTGGCTATACGAAAGATGTCTTTGAGACCAATTTTAAGCCTGGTTATAAAGGTGAAAGTTTTTTCTCAGTCTTTGCTGTGTTCTTTCCTGCTGCGACAGGAATTCTAGCCGGGGTTAACATATCAGGTGATCTCAAAAGTGTGCACAAGGCTGTCCCAAAAGGAACATTACTGGCTATTCTCATCAGCACACTTGTTTACATAATGCTTGCTTGGTTTGTGGGTTCGTGCGTCGAGAGAGAAGCACTTGGTTTTGCTCCAGAGGTGTTTCAAAATAGTACAAATGAGCTGGCTTCGTGTGTAGAACAGCAGTGTCAATATGGACTCTTAAATGACTTCCAGGTAAAGTAGACTTTTTGTCCTCGTGTTTTTGCTGTCATTTTTACCGGCACGACACATTCTTTGTAGGCAAGGCTGCCATTGTTGCTCTCTGATGTTACACAACTGTGATAATGTGGCTGAGAGAACCATTAATTGTAATCAAAAAATAATTTGGTTTAGGTGTCAGTTTGGGTCAGTATACATGTTTTGTTCTTCAGCAAAACACCACAGTTACCAGAGAGAAATGGGTTTGAAACTTGGCAAACATCAAAGAAGCAAACAAAGATGTCACTGACGTATGTTGGAAGGTCCACGACCGTGCAAAATCTCTTGTTTTGTTCTTCAGTCAGAAGGAAACAAGAGTTGTGTTTTGTTCACGGCAAGAGACCATTGGTCAATGCCAGAAAAAGCAAAAGAATACAACAAAATTTGCTGGGTTTCAAAACTATTCTCTCTACTTTACTGGAACCAAATAATTTTATACTCCATCAATATAAAAAGTATTGTATAGTGTTTTCTCAGTTTACAGAGCTCAGGTAGGTTACTTCAAGATAAAGTTGGACTTTGAGTGCAGGGAACATTGCTTTGGCAAGCCTTATATCTCAGAAGCAGAGTAAAGTTCTGTCACAGCACCACTGAGTCGTTTTGCTTTAGACTGCTGGCAGTCAGTTTTTCTCTCAAAAGTCAGCAGGGATTATAACGCTAGACGCTTTAGCCTAAAAGGGATTACCGCCCTTTTGCGTTCGCAATCGCTAAACACTTTTCTAAGGGACCCTCTGAGAAATCCCCAGTCCCTAGGCTGGACTCAGCTTTCTCTTTTGTTACATTTTAGGTAATGGAGGAAGTGTCAGGCTGGGGACCAATCGTGACAGCGGGAATCTTTGCATCCACCCTGTCATCAGCACTCGCAAGTCTTGTAGGTGCACCCAAGGCATTTCAAGCAGTTTGTAAAGACAACCTGTTTCCTTACGTGTCGTTCTTTGGTGTTGGGTATGGACCGGGAAATGAACCTCGCCGAGGATACATCTTGGCATTCTTCGTGGCTGCGGCTTTCATTGCTATCGGAGATCTAAATGTCATTGCGCCTATTATTTCCAACTTCTTCCTAATTGTGTACGCGCTTATTAACTATGCAGTGTTTGCAGCTTCTTTGGCACGTTCTCCGGGATGGCGTCCCTCATTCAAGTACTACAATCAGTGGGTGTCGTTGTTAGGGGCTCTGCTGTGCGTAGCCATGATGTTCCTCATTAACTGGTGGGCAGCACTGTTGACCTTAGTCATTGTCGCGATACTCTATAAGTATGTCGACTTCACAAAGCCTCAGGTAAGCTGGACAGTAATTGACGACGAGAGATGTAGCTACATGTATCTTATAGGCCGCCATCTTGCTGGGCTTTTTAGAAATATGTAAAAAAACTTTTTGAAGCTCATAAATGAAATATAAAGTAGTTTTAAAGCATGCATGCCTTGTCATCGTAGAATTGCCAGCTTAGCGGTGACTATTGACATTTTAACTATTGCAATTGTATTGCAATAGGTCACATGGAATTATTTTGATAGTGTAGGTACTATTGCAATAGTATTGCGATAGTTTTCAGGAATGTCTGTATCTACTTAATGCCTTACACTTAAAGAAATATCTAAGAAGTAGTAGTCAATACAGATACTGAGGAACACAATGGATGGCGCGACCGTATTGGTGGTTCAAGAATCAAGACGCTAAAAATGCTAGATGTAGTAGGCAGATTGTTTTAGGTTTCTTTTTTTATCTTTATCTGGGTGGAAAAAGGTGTCTATTTTCCAAACAAGTTAAAATGTTAGAAGTATAGAAACTACCGAAACTATCGATAATTCACTACACTATCACCATTGTTATCGATATTTCATTTTCACCATCGATCCATCGCTATCGAAGCATTAACATCGCGATGCATCGATAGTTCGATGTGTTGTTACACCCTTATGCCAGCTGCCCTGACACGCCGATAACAAGGTTCATAGGGAAGTAAACATGTACTCGGAAGCCTTCTACTCTAGCTAAGATACATGCAGTCGAACGCATTCAGTGAAAATGGGCCCTTACTTTGTTATGAGATGTTACGTCACTTTAAGTCGTGATCGGTCGGGAAAGACCCTCTAGTTTGCTTAGTCAGAGTAAGTTTCCTTGCATTTCTGTAACACAATCCTTGCCTTTTCCTTATCAATGCAGGTTAACTGGGGATCCTCAGCTCAGGCGTACACCTTTGTCCAGGCCCTGCGCTATACTCGCCGTCTCGATGGAATAAGCGATCACGTGAAAAATTTCCGTCCACACTGCCTTGTACTGACCGGGAGTCCACAGGAGCGTCCTAACTTAACATACCTCGTGTCACAGATCACTAAAAATGTCAGTCTGATGGTGTACGCTAATGTGGTCAACAAGCCTTTTGGAAAAATGCCCACAGACGATGCGGACGCTAAGTGGATCAGGGAACACAAAATCAAGGCTTTCCGCGCAATGACTACAGGTTAGCATAAACTGGCCTCGTCTATTCACTGGAAGAGTTTTTCAATAATAAAATTCATTCTGCTTTAACTTTGATCCCGTTTTCGAAATCTCATTAACTATTTATAAACCCTAACGACGATTTTATTCCTTTACTTTTCTTATCAATAAAACAAGACTCTGTTGTGGACAATTTCATTAAATATATGAATCCAGTGGTAATGCTACCTTCGATTACTTCTTGTAATGGGTGTTTATTTCATTTCGTTTTTAGGGGCCCTTATAACGGTGGGGTCTGTCACTTTTATTGCCCCACAAAGCACGGGGCTAGATTGCAACGTGATCTAGTGTACATGTGATTGAGTCTTCCCATCTTTGTATTGATTTCATTTCCATTTTTTTTTTATTATTATTTTCTCTCTTATCAGCTCCCAATCTTCGCACGGGCGTGCAGTCAGTGATTCATCTGGCTGGCCTGGGCAAGATGCGGCCAAACACTGTGGTCATGGGCTTCAAAAACAACTGGACAGATAAGAGGCGCATAGGTGAGGTAGTAGACTACCTTGGCGTCATCAACGACGTGTTCGAGCTCAATTACGGATTGATTATTCTTCGTATGAACGAGAAACAGAAGAAAGAATTCACTGTCGAGAAATCGGAAGAGGAGGGTGACGGAGAAAGTTCCTCGCGGGATGATGACTTCATAATGAACGAAGACGAGTATTCCAAGGTGAAGCGTTCTCCTTCATCGAAAGCAGCGACCAAAGAGGAGAGAGCAAGCCTCACAAGCCCTGATAACGCGTCTGCACCGGCCTCGGAAGAGGGAAGAGAGCTGCAGCTTTTGAAGATCGCACTGAAAGAGAAGCAGAGGGGAACTATAGACGTGTGGTGGCTGTATGATGATGGCGGGTTGACAGTCTTGATTCCGTACCTCTTGACCCTGCATCGCGCCTGGAAGAACTGCAAACTCAGATTCTTCTCGGCGGACATTCGCTCCAAGCACGAGCTGAATCCGCAGGGACTGCGCATGGCAAATCTGCTGAAGAAGTTCCGCATCGACGCCAGTTGTGTTGAACAAACTGAAGGCGTCAACAAGAAGCCTTCCAAAGAGAGCATTGATGCATTTAGACGTCTGCCAGTTGGCGTTGAGCTCGGAGACGAACCGATTGAGGACCAAAAAGTTTTGAGAACCATCCGGATAGGGGAGCTGGTGCGGCAGAACTGCTCAGAAGACACAAGGCTGGTGGTGATCGCCATTCCAGTCCCCGTCACGGATGTCACCACCCCTCTGATGTACATGAGTTGGCTTGAGGTGTTGTCCGCTGATCTGCCGCCGGTGCTGCTCGTGCGAGGCAATCAGACCAATGTGCTGACGTTCTACTCATAACCAAACCTGTTTACACCTGTTCACCTACTATAGTAGTGAGCTGTATCATTCTTGCCCCGGTGGGTAATAGTACGAGTTTCTTTCTAGTTTTTGTTCACAACTTTGAAGGGTCTTCTACCACAATCACTGTACAACATACTCGAAACATTTACGTTGGTAGAGAGATGCATGATCGTGGGTGAATACCATAAGCGGATCGCGTTATAGATCACCCGATATTCACCCACTGAGTTACTTAATAATCATCTTTATTGAGGAAACTTTTTCATGAAAAATATAGTTTTCAAAAAGGACTTCATAACTAGATATATATAGTAAAAACGATAAAGCTATAAAATTGCGAAGCGATTAAAAAGATACAAGAAAAGCCCGAAAATTTAGAAATAAGTAAAAATTAACGTAAATAACTATATTAAAAACTTAAAAACATTACGTTTAAAACTATTTACATTCCTTGAGTCTTTGATCGTCTGACTGAGGGAATTAAAATCGGAAACGGCACTTGACTGGCTTAAAAGTGAAGTGCATGAAGCCAGTTAGGTAAATCGAGTAAAAGTTGCCTCCTTTGCATTCACCCATTGAATATATACCATAGCGTTCTATTCTCTAGCTTACACGGATGTTCGCTCTTGTTCAGTACACTTAAGGTGGCCGAACACAGTTTTCAAGTGCCTATGCCTAATTCACCATAACTTTTAAACTATTTATGCTTTGGCGCCCATTTTTTGCAAGAGCCAAGGTTAACCACAGAAATATTTATTCTCGTATTTTGATTAGGGTGTGTGCTGTTGCCATGGCAACGGGGCTGGTTGAAAACAAGGCTTAAATAATGGTTTTTGTTTGTTTAAAAAAATTGAGTCGTTAGATTGTTATCATATATTTTGCACATTAAGAATTGTCATTAAATCCCTTCTGTCAACACGGTTCTAATTAAATTTTGACATAGGCGATTTTCGTAATTTGCCGTCCATCGTTTTCTGTATTATTAAAAATTCCCTATGTCAAAATTCAGATTTTTTTGATAGATTATTCACGTGGTCTCTGATCTATTTTGCTGCCAAATTTCTTCAAATCGTTAGAAATCGGCATGTTTCTGCTAAAGCAATCGGTCTCAATTTTTCGAGCGACTGCGCATGCGTTGCATTTAACTCGGTTCTTTCCGTAACAAAAGCTGAAAATTGCTGGGTTCTTTGCATCGTTACCTTTACTAACATATCTTTGTAATAAAATACTAAAGCCATCAATACACTGCGTTCAATTATAGAGAAAAATAACATAGTGCGGGTGTTGAGTAAATAAAATGATTGCTCTACTGACGGCATGTTTGTTCTTTGAAATCCTTGTACTCGTGCGAAAACTGTGTTCGGCCACCTTTAACCAAAAGAAAACCATCGCGAGCACACGTCATTGGCCCAGTGGCATGTGAGCATTCGCGATACTACTCAAACGTTGCATTCGCAAATACTACACTACAATACAATATTTTATCAAATGGTCAGATTGAAATTCAATGGCTACAAATATTTTTCCACGTATTTAACCATCCGTGAAACTTTTGTATAATTATTTAAGGCGGGGGTACACATGAAAGCCGTATTTTGGCTGGGGTTTATGTTTTGTATGCAAATATCTCGTTTACGTTTCAAGCAATCAAGAATCTCTATGCTCATTTCACATCTATGTTTTGGGTCGTTTTGCAAATGTTGTGGTGATTTTTTGGTATATTTGGAGTTAAATAGTTTTTCTCAAAGGATTAGTAAAATTTATGGAAATAGGACATTTTGAAGATTTGGTGTTGTTTTAAAATTAGAGTTTGAAGTTAAAAATTGGTAGATACACTCCAAACAGTTGCCCAACAACCTGGGGTGCCATTGTGCGGTCGGGCAACTGTCTGGTGGTGGTGGTCCATAACCCTTTTTTTTCCCTTTCACTCTCTTTGAACTTACCAAAATTTCACTTAAATTCATGTGTACCCCCGCCTTAAAGCATTGTAATACGCCTTCCGGTAGTTGGGACTATGTTAAGTGTACTCTTTTCATTTAGTTATTCGATCTTCCCAAATCATACTTGTTCTATTTTGTTTTATAGAGAGAGTGGGTCAATGTATTGAAACTGGTTTAAAATGGCAATAAAATTATGAGGTATTCTTTTACTTGTCCGACTCGACAAAGTAATCTAGTTGATGTACAGATATTTTAAGTTTGGAACTTCAGTGCTGTTGAAAACAAGAGGGATAACTTACTACCGCTAAAGAATTTATCAATATTCATTCTTTGTATATAATTTGTTTGCCAGAGTGACCACGAGGCGACCTAGAGGGGGTAGGGACGCTGTTCCTTTTGTATAACTGCATTCACAACTTAGACCCTTTGCATTCACTACTTGCACAATACCGTAATGCACCTCTTTAACCCACCAAAAATTTTTGCATACTCATTGTTTGCAATTTCTCCTGGGACACGAACAGGTCCCAAGAGTAATCTAAAACAATGCCTATGCAATTTTTTTTTTTTTTTTTTTTTGGGGGGGGGGGGGGGGGGTAAAAGAGGTGTATTGTGAGATTTGTGCAAGTAGAGAATAATGGCGCCTAAATTTGAATAACAATACTGGTACATCCTTAACCTCCCATTTATGTGAAAATTCCTTTGTCAGGCCCGTAGCCAGGATTTTTTACGGGTGGGTGCGATCAGTTGATTATACGGACCAACGAGCGCCGGAGGCGCTCTTGACTAGGGGGGTCCGGGGGCATGCCCCCCCGGGAAATTTTGAAAATTAAGTTGTCTGAGACTGTATTTCGTGCGTTTTGAAGGTCAGTATGATAGCAATATAGGTCGCTAAAAGCGAACCTAAAAACGTGGATATTTGTCAAATTTTGAACTTCAAAGTTGATTTTGATGCTTTACGTATGTATTTTACAATGTAGAGAATAACAATGCCAATGTCACTATTTAAAAATAACAAAAATAGAAATAAAGTTGTAAATCCGTATTGTTCACTCGGCTGGCTGCTGATCATCACGATCTTTCAGAAGTGTGCCAAGCTCAAGCCTCCTTGGGTGCATCTTGGCAAACAGATCAACTACTATGTCCAGATCAATGTCTGTCAGATAGTGGATGTGCATAAGGGCCAGAGAAGAGAGCCTCTCTTGTGTCATACTGGCTCTGTTAAAAGTGTGTAGCCGTCTAAGAGCACTTGCGCTTCGTTCGCATTCACAGCTAGTGGCTGGGATGGTACAGCAAATCTTTAGCAGGACGTAAAGATTGGGATACATGTCTAGACATGTCTAGACATGTCTAGACATGGCCGAAATAAAAATTGAAATAGTCATCTATTGACTAAATATTGTTAAAATCTCCGTCCCGGGCTGCTGATCAAACATGGAATCTTTTTTGGTATATTTATTTAATTTTTACTACGCAATCAGTGAATTAGAACAGAACAAACAGAACAACACTATTATTTTTTTTTTACTAGTTATTTTTTTAACAAAAAAGTGGACCTCAGCAGTCTGCGGGGGGGTGCGGGCGCACCCATCGCACCCCCCCTCCCTACGGGCCTGTTTGTCAACCTCGTTCCCAGGGCCCCCAAGCCAGGATAAAGGCCCTGGAAACGAGGTTGTTTCTTTGTCTTGAAACATGAATGTGAGGCTAAGGATGTACCAGGGGGATGTACAAAGTATTGTTATTCAAATTTAGGCGCCATTTATGCAAATTAAGGGTCTATGAATGACGCCATCAGGATTTCGTAGTGGTTTTCAAAACCAACGTTCTTTCCCAGCCTCCCCAACGGTTGCATTTTGTCATGCCCTTGGAAATTTACTGCCAACTTCCCGATGATTCACAATAACTCGAACAAAAATGGATTTCCAAGGATTTCCGCCATACTTTTACTGTAATCTTACCCTTGATAACTCGACCCTTGCGCCCGCGCCCTTCAGGTCATTTTCTATATAAGCGCTCTGAAAATGTTTTTCGGGCTAAAATTTTTCAATTGCTTAAATTACGACTACAACTACGGTGATCACAACTCAATTTCATCTGTATTCCGGCAGATCAAATTAACATTTCACGTCTCATTCCTGTCATGGGTAAAGATGAATTCAAAGAGCACTGCAGCGCTAACGCAGAGGCCATGGGTTCGAATCCCGTTGAAGCCCTGAAAATTTCTTTCAGGCTAAAATTTGCAATTGCTTAAATAAATTGCGACGCAAACAAGATGATCACTTCTCAATTTCATTTGTATATAATGTTACCCTCGATAGTTCAAACCATATTTGTCGATACCTGACAACTCAAATAAAAAAAAACAGACTTGAAACTACTTCTCGAAAAAGAATAGCAGTTGCCCGAGATTGTTTTCTTTGGCTTCTCCTAAACTTTTTCTGCTCGCTTGTTTGCGTTGCTCTCTTTTGTTACACGTGCCCTTTATACGTTCTGATTTGTACAGCAACAAGAGATATATTGTTGCATTTTCAACCGACCTCTCTCTTGTTTTTCCCCGGCTCTTTTTATTTCACAGGGCCGTAGCCAGAAAAAAAATTTGACTGAGGCAATGTCTATGAATAACTTATGACTGAGGCAATCAGTCCATGGTTGAGTTCTCTTCCTAGGTATTAGGTACTATAAACGACAAAAGCCAAAGAAATGACCGAGGCAAGTGCCTCGGTTGGCCTGATACTAGCTACAGCGCTGTTTCAGTCACCTGTTCTCAATTCCCGATAACTCGAACCTTCTCCAATTTTCCTTGAAGGTTCGAATGAGTATCGGGAGTTGACTGCATTCCCAATTTTCTTCGAGTCTGATAGTTTCATTGTGGCGCTTGCCATGAAATATGTTTACTGCTGAAATATGAAGGGAACAGAAGACGTCGCTATCCGCACAAGACATCAGGAAGAAGAACAAGTCACCAGCCTCCAAAGCGAAACTAAAACGAGACGAAACGTTCTCCTGTATTCTGTGTTCCACCCAGCATAGATAAAAATGTTCACTGCTGAGTTGGCGTAAATCAAACAGATGGCGAGATTTACCACAGCAGGTGGAGCGAACGGTGCCTTCCACAATTCTACCAAGTCAATCAAAATGATTGGCAGGACAAGAATTATAAAAACGCCTAGCAAGACAGCTATCATCCTGGCACCTTTACCACGCCTGCTGGTGTTAGCTGTGCGGTGCTGCAGGCGGGTGAGGTTATCGCGAGTGCGATGTTTTTTCGTCGTCTGTTGCTCTCCGTTTGTGCTAAATTCCACTTGAGTGATGGAGATTTCGTTAGACAGTGAATTATTTGTCCTCAAACTGAATTCCTGAGCTGCGATGGCGCGCGAATGTTTAAATGCCGCTTTCAGGATGTAGAGGTAGAGAATTATGATGGTCGCTAACGGAACTCCGTGAATGAATATGTAGCAAATGGCGAGATATTCTCTGCTCAAGGTCGCGGTGAACCTGCACGTCGTAGATGTTGGACCTTCGGACCCTCCCCATCCTACCAGGGGTAAAATCGCAAGCACAACCAAAGAAAGCCAACTTATTAGAATTGAGCATACAAATAGCTTCATTGTGACCCAGCTATTGTACGTAAATGGCCATTTAATGGCGATAAATCTATCCACGCTCACGAATAGGATGTTAATGTTTGATGCTCCTCCAAAAGTATCGCCAAACAAACGACCACCTGGCATGGAATCGAGGGTTCTGGTCTTGTTTCGAGAAGAATTGCAACCCGAAGTGGAATTGCCAGAGCTGCTTGGCAAAAGTCTGCCACGGCCAAATTAGCCATAAAGAAATCTGATATCGAGCGAAGATTTCGGTTGATTGTAATGGCGGCCAATACGAGTAAATTCCGCCAAAAGCAAAGACAGATACCACGATTAAACAAACGGCTGGAATAACGGAGCTTGTGTAATATTTACCATCAGTGTCATTCTCCGTCTTGTTTAACATCATATTGATGTGAAATGAAATTTGCAGCAATATCTGCAGTATAAGTTATGGACTATTTCAACTTTTCCTTTGCATAAAGTCACTGAGTAGCTGTTGATTCAAATACCCACAGTTTTAAGCTTGGTTGTGATACAAACCGTTCTTTTTCAGAAGAGTTTTCTTCTGTTTACAAAATTAAATCAGCTATGGATGGTTTTAACTTGAAGTCCCGACCAAACACTTTGCAAAACTGTGTCGCTTAGCTCCTTAATAAAACGTTGCTGATAGACTATGATGTTTCGTTGTGGAAAATTTCCTGACAAGTTTCAAATTGGTCACCGATGCATGCTTTCCATAAAGTAACTCTTCTTGTCTGTGTTTCGCCTTTCTTCCTGGTGAAGTAATTACTCTGAATTCGAGATGAGTAAATCGTTGAAACTGTACCAATTGAATAAAACACAGCAACTGTCCATCCAAACTAAAACAGCATCCTACTATTAACAGTATACCGTACATGTCCCAATAAAGGGACACAGAATTCATCTCAGCCCTTGCACCTGGGCATGTGTACAAAAAGAGCATTATTTATGGCGATGACCGTTCATTATTTATCTTTTGGTGCACGAATTTGAATGTGAAAGAAACAACCCACTTCGCGCCAATCATTCAATATATATGAAACGGTTTTGTTTGCTTTTTATGTCCAGGCTGACTTCATGTCAGTTTTACACATTGTTAATAAAAATGATTCGGGCAAGTTTAATTTTGCATTTCAGAAAGGACGACAGGAGTTGAAGTTTCAATGACAGGTATATTAAAAAAGAAATATAATTTTGAATAATAAATATTGCTTATTCTGGAATTTGGCTGTTATCTTTCGAAGCGGAAGACTTCTCTAAAAAAAAAATTGAAAGTTGCAAACTTTCCGCTTTCCAAATCCACGTTCTTACTCTATTAACAGAAACCAGTGATTACCTTGTAAATCTGATGTGTTCAAATTTCAGTCCTACCCTGAGAGATATATCAAAATTCAGGAGAAAATTACTCGGTGCTTGATTCAGTATAATTTTCAAAGGCATCAACATTTTAGTGACCTTAAGTCGCGCATTTTAAAAAAAGCACCTCAGCGTGTGAATTCAAATTAACCATTTAAAATGCTTTATTTTAAACGAACGATAACCTTTAACTTGGAGAAATATACTGAAATGCTCTCGGCTCGGGACATGTCGGGAGATAAGAACGAATTAAAAATTGATTGTTTGTTTTTAGATAAGCAGGCGTTTTAATGAGATCTGCGCGTGGGTTCTCCGTGCAGGGATTCCCCGGTTGATGCCTGTATAAGCGAAAGCACAAACACAAGCAATAGAGATAACCCAATTGAAAACGAAATTCAACACAAGCACAAGCTCAATCAAAATCATCCGAACCTTCCAAACCGTTTTAGGCGCAAGATAATCTAGGCTCGATTTCCATCTTTTTCAAACAGCGGCTGGTAATCGAGCCTAAGGGT